>QAXH01001767.1:16056-69975 GCA_004335635.1 Chloromonas sp. AAM2 | reverse complement strand
AGAGTGAGCTGTCTCCATACCCGGATGCCAGCTTCACCATTCTCCATGAAGGGACCTTCAAGGCGGAGGGGCTGGTGGCAGGCAAGATGGAGCTGGCTATGGTCGTTGAGGGTCCTGGGAAGACGAAGCGCGTCTTAGGTGAGGACGCTGGGTACAGTCGCTGGGGCGCATATTGCTTTCCAGAAGGTTGACTGTGAGCAGTGCGCGGCTGTTTACACTTTAGCAGCATAGCTGCAGTCCTCATCTGATAAGCCAAGTGAACTAGAGCACTTACAAACAACCAACTTGGTATGGCTGTGAGTTCAGTCTATGTGTGACATTGAGGGTAGGTGCTTGCTCAATTGCGGTGGATGGTCCTGGAAGCAACACACATTGCGCAGTATGTCACCACACAAACCAACCAGGCCACGTTAGCGCGTGCAAATCTATTGCTCAGCTGGAGATCTCAACTATGGACGTCTCAGTGTTGCAGGTTCTATTGAGCTCGCCGCAGAGGGGACACTGTCGACGCATCACGAGGTGCTCACCAAGCTGGATCAGGTATGTTTGTCAGGATTCGTGCCATACATATGTTCCAGGAGCCAGTAAGCAAACAGATACTCGTTGAGACAGGACCAGGTGGCAGTGGAGGAGGTTGCAAGGCTGTTTGGCTGGACAGAGCCCAGTGTTGACAACAATCATGCACTGCTCAGGTGCTGGATGCGGTGTGAGCAGAGCTGCCCAAAACCAGCTTGCCGGCTTGTGTAATCTCCTGCCCTGAACTGAAACAACTTCCTTCCTCTGCGATCTGCAGGTGTGCAAGGAGGCGGTGGCGGTGCATTATCACGATCTGTATTTTTACCAGTACGACGGGCCAGTCAGCATGCTTTTGTCCAACGGAAGCTACTTCATGCGCGTCGACTACATCAGCGATTATCATCCTGACTTCACGACCCCCCTGAAGCCCATACTGCCAAGCAATTCAAGGGCCGGATCAGGTTAGTGCCTAGTGTAACGCAGCAGTGAGCAGTGCTGTTAGCAGCGGGTTCCAGTGACTTTGGTTGCAGTGACCCAGGGCTACAATCGTTTGTACGGTTCGCAATCCCTGCAATACCACACACGAGTTGGGCTACTACTGCGTAGGCCGTAGGGCCATTGCCGTGCCTTCTGTTCTACAGTCTGGACATGACGGACCGCTAGGTACCTGTTACCTGTACCAAAAGAAGCAGACAATTCGGTTTTGCCTGAGAGCAAATGGGCAGGGAGCGCAAGGCTATAGCCCTGCTGAGTGAAGAAACAAAGTTTGCACGTCGTTTTTGCATGTGCAGGACGTCACTGCCTTACGCCTTGAGACCCGGACTTGTGGACGATGGTGACCCCTTCTGCGGCGTTGCCCTGCTGCTTGGTTGGATGTACCGGGACCAGGGCGTGGGGTCCTTCACGGTGGACAACGTCAAGAGCGCTTTCGAGGCCTTGCGGTCCGCTGCCTCGGCCGCAGCTCAGCATACGGTGGACAAGATGCAGACTATCAGGGAAAGCAACTTGAAGGACCTCACAGCGGATGAACGGGCTGCAAAGAAAGCTCGCTTCGTGTAGCCTCCTCATTTCAGGTTGAAATGTCTTCTGTGTAACACCATTCCCAGGACAGGCTAGGCTGCCCATGACGTGAACGGCGCGCTGCCTATTCGTCGTGTTCTTGCACCTTAAGGAACGTCAAGATCCATCCCAACGTGTACTAATCAGTCTGTACAGGCCTTGTCACTCTGTGTACCGCACAGAGAGTATAGAGACGATGGGGCCGCTTTGGAAGGGATTCAGGCATGTTATGAAGTACAGCGACATGTCTGAATGGATGCAGACTGCCGACAGACTGCAGCTTGTTGACTGATTGTTACAATGTGCTGAGCATTCAGCCACGAAGAGTGCCTGTGTTTGTTCGGTACAGGCCTACCAAAAGCCAGTGCATTGACTCCAGAGCCTATCTGGCGGACAGATGTACTAGAGAAGTGGTGCAAAGTTATATGAATGACCACTGGGCCTGTTCTCGTCGTGTGACGAATAATTATTAGCCCTTCGAGCACCTGCCTGGCTTAGCTGTAGCTCTTAGTTCCCCTCACTGTCCATGCTGTCGACCACTTTCCCTGAGGAGCAATGTTCAATAGGTATTGTTGGCTCATTCCTTCATACCAGTGTGGGTGGCTCACGCTGTGGCTTTACTCTTCACCTCATGAACCTTACCACCCGGTCTTTCTTGATCTCGGTTTAAGTCAGTGCGGATTCCAATCACGGATCTAGTGCATGGGCAATCGGGCTGTAGAGCCAGTGCTGATATGGGTATCATGAGTCGCTTGACCACTGACTGCAACTGCAATCCATGTAACGCAGGTTGTGTGGTCCGGGCTTGCAGCCATTGTTCCTGGCCAATGTTGTTACACAGGAAACTAGACTTTCACGGGCTGGTAACAGCCGCTTGCGCGTACGCCATCTGTCCACACAACAGTGTAGAAAGTGCAGACATTGTGATCATTGACAAAACAAAAGCACGGGAGGTCAACACTAAACATGTATCCATCTGTTAAACCAGGCATGACAGTGTCATAAACACTGCTGGCTAGGCCTACAACAGTCGAGCGTGAGTATTAGCGGATTACTGGCACCGTCAGTCATATTGTGCTGCTGCTGCTGCTGCTGCTTGATGACCATTTAGACTACGGCCACGGGCCCAGGCAGACTCTGGTTCTCAACCAGCCAGGGGCCTCTAGCGCCTAACCACGCCGTCATCAACTGGACACCGCTTGTCTAAGGCCATAGCACGGCAATGCCCTAGCGAGAATATCAAAGCATCACGCGTACTCCGCTTGTAACAATGCCGTTGCAACAGAGAGACAAGCAAAGCATCATCTATAACAATCCCCTGAAATTGTCCCTTTTCACTGTTGCCACACTGGCTCCAGTGACATTTCTGGGAATTGTCCCAGATGTTGTCCCAAAACTGGCAAACAGCTCCTGGATGAGGAGGAGGGGGTGGATGATGATGAGGAGAAGGAGCATGAGGGAACGGAGGAGGATGGGAATGGGAATGGTAGAGCAAAGGAGGGAGCTGCGGAAGGACAGCAGGTAGGGCAGGGGGAGGACCAGGATGTGTAAGACTGAGACAGGATATACAGTATTGCGGAGCAGGACCAGAGGAGGGCACTTGAGAGATTGACGTTGTCATGAAGCCGGCCAATGTAGCCGCACACAAGTGACACCTACCAAATTGCAAGGATGTGCCAATGATCAATGTGCATTAGTGATGGCATGAGGAAACCCATTCCTTTCTTTCAGGTTTAGCGATTCATGCCAGTGTCCAAACGATCTACTGAGATCTCATAAAGTTCTGTCAAGGATAGTAACAGTGTGCTTTGCACACGACAGTGCACAAAAGCTGTGTAAGGTATCAGGTATGGTAGGGTTAGGTTAGGTATCAGGTAAGGTATCAGATATGGTCGCTTGCAAGGCGCCTGTTGGCCGGTGGGCCTCATGTATGTGCACATTGCAGCCACTCTTATTGCGGCCAAGGGACTGAGCTCTGGCATATCTTCTGAGCAGTGGTGTGGCAACCGTCTTGCCTTGCTGCACACAAGCACATGACATTTGAGCGTGTCTGCTGCCAGCAGTGTGCAATCCCAGTGTGTTATTGTCACCAGACCGTCACAGGGCTAACCAACCTTTGGCATATGTGTCCCCTGTTCGTTGAAGTTATAAGGCCTGCACTGATAAATGTGTAATAAGATCAGTGATTAATATGCATCATGACCACTTGCAGTACTACTACCCATTGTTGGGACTGCGTTGCTCGTTTCATAAGAACATCACAGGCTAGGCACTGAGGCTTCGTTGACATTTGTGCCTCTGCACAGTGCATGCCACTGTCCAGCAGGAGGGCATGCATGTGCTGAGACACTAGACCGTAGTTTGACGATGCCTGCATTCAATCGGCACTGTCGCTTGCACGGTGATGCTCCTGGCTTTTGGATGGAATGTGAAGTCTTTTCTTGGACCTCTGCCTTTTCCTTGCTCAGGGTGGGTTAGGAAGGTACTCGCTTGTCCTGATTGTTTGCATGGCAATCGGACTACACATGCTAGTTTCCTGATGTAATACACAGGCGCAGTCAAATGTGGCTGATATCTGGTGCATCTGTGCGAAATGTCATTACTTGAGTCTTGGTGTGTTTATGCAGGTGTCGTTTTGTAATGTGGTTGCGCGGGACTCAACAATTTGGCAGAAACCTCAACATGCGGGTTTGACGTGTGGGTGTGCAATAAACTGGCTGGTAGTAGAGGCCCCTCACCTGTGAGGTTACGCGGTCTCTCAGTCGCAGGTGACTTTGTGGTCGTGTTGGCTTCAGCTGTCTGGGTGTCTGAGTATCAGGGTATACGTCTGATGCGTCACATCCCATGCCTTTGCATGCCTCTGTCCTGCGCTAGGTGTCTGGAAGTCTGAGTATCAGTGTATACACAATGGGAAAGCCACGTCAGGCGTGCGTAAAAGCAGGCGCTTGGCTTGCTTGCTTCACTAAGGCCATGATTTTCAGCAGCACACCCAGCAACCCAGAGACCCGAGGACCCTTGTAGTGGTTGTCTTGTTGTTTGCTGTGTGGCGTAAGTTTATGCAACCCACATGTTCCTGGCTCAACCTGTGGTGTTGTGCCCATCACAACAGCTGCTGTTGCTGACAACAAACTTGTTGAAACATCCATTTGCGTGCCAACCGACTTGCTCCTGTTGCGCAAACTATGTTTCTCATGCTGCAGAAACTGCACCTGTCTCCTGTGGCACTCGAGACCCTGAACCTTGTAGCATGAGGCTGACATGGCCTGCAGTATGCATCCCTCCAGTAGTGGTATACCAGAATCGGTGCACTAGAGCTGCTGGTGACGTTTGGGCCAAATGACACCGCCGGTTTGTACAGTGCATACACGTTGCAGCGTACTTTTACATACACACGTTCGTTTTACTGGCATGGTCGGTTCTTACACGACGTGAACAAACGTATCCTTTACAGACATACGTCCGTATAAGTGACTGCAAGTAAATGCCTTTGCACGACCCTGGTCATTTGTCGTCCAGTGCGCACAGTGCCGCCACCCCTTGCAGCACCCACGCGCTGGGGTGCGAGCCCTGCGGCAGAGGCAGGCTGATATGCAGGACGAAGTTGGTTGACTGCCCAGTGGTGCTGAGCACCCCTGCGCGTACACTCGTCTTGTACAGCGGGCATTCGTAATGCGTGTCGGACGGAGCGTGGTCGGCGCAGGGCTGAAAATGCACCATTGGAAGCTGGGAGGTCATTTCTCGCGCGCGAGCTGGTGCCAGCGTGTTGTTGACCTGGAGCAGGGATCACAAGCGAACAGTTGGATTAGTCAAGCACTACTGCTGTCCCGCAACGGCTGTTACTGTACCCTAGTAGATGATCCTGGCCACGTTCTGTTCTGTTGTCCTAGTACGTTGCTGCAACACAAACGTGTGTCTGTAACCAGGTCCGCCACCAAGGCTTCAGACAAGGCAACTGAGCAGACTTGCATCAGTTGCGTAAGGCTACCCAGAAGCATCCATTTGACGGACATACAGAGATTGGAGGTCCAGGATACGAGTACGATGGCAAAACCCTCAAGCCTGCACACACACCTGCCTCCATGCTGCTTGCAAGGGGAACTGCGTGAAAAGAAAATCGAGCATACCCACCGGATCCCATGTCGCGCTCTCCAGGTAGAGCCCATGCACATACACGCCTTCTGTTGGCGGTGTCTTGACTGCAGCAGCGTCCTGGACGTGCGACAGCACCTTGAAGCTGAAGCCCAGCCGGTCTATGGGCACGGACGTGTGACGCGCATGGTTCTGGAGCACTGCAGTCATGAAACCCTGCGCAGGAAGAGGCAAAACCAAGCATGTCAACGACTGCAAGCTACATGCAGATCACGCCCCACGAGCTCACAATTGCAGTGCCCATGCCATGCCATTCTTGATTGCGCTCAAGCATCAAGCATGCCATTGTCCAGCGGCGCAGCCAAGCATATCAGAGAGTGCAAGCCACTCCGCTGTGCAGCCCAGCAAGTGTCTTGCAAGCTCCTGTTCAATGTCATGCCATGGTCGACACCACACCAATGCTTACGGACGCTTGCTGTATGATACCATCCGGTACTGTGAGCTATGCCGTTCAGATTGTGTCGCAAGGTCGAGGCCTTATCAATGTGCGTACACTCTTCAACCCCCTGTAAATGCTCCTCAGACTTGTCAGGCTGCCGTGCCCCTTAGCTTGCCTGTGGGAAGAAGAAGCCCGGCAGCCAGAACGTCGCGGGCTGGCCATCTGCAATCCATGCCTCCATGAAGGCCATGCGCTGTGAGAAGTCCCTGACCCATGCGGCCAGGGGCTTGAGCGAGGGGTAGGCAGTGCGCGCCCACAGGGCGGGAACCTGCAGGAACACACACGCAGAAGCACGCACATGGCCACCAATTTGGAGAGGCCTGCTCAGCGGCCATGGGACAGGAAACGGATGCTCATGCTAAGCCTGGCACATTGCCGAGGAAATGAAGTGGCTGTACTGTTGCAGTCCTTCAACACACCACTCCCACTCCCACGCTGGTACAGCCACTTGTTACTCACTTCCAGAAAGTATTCAGTTGTCATGCCAAGATACACAAAATAGAGGCCATTTTCACTTCAGCTCTTTCTGACAAGTGGTCTCCAATCCCATACCTTGTCTGACATTCAGAAATATCCCCTTTTGACTTACATATATTCCCAATGCATCCACGCACCTGATTGTTAGTGAGTGCAAAGGCCATGTCCTCCATGTGCGCGCTCATCACCGCCAGGCCGCGCACCGCGCGCTGCAGCTCGTCACAGCTCCTGGCCAGCACACGCCGCAACTGATTGAAACGGTCCATTTCCTGCATCACGTGGTTGGAGCGGACACACTGAATGAATGCAAGCGCGAGACGTTGCTGGGTTGCATGCAGCTGAGCCGATGAGGAAAGCGAGTCATGAGCCGGTGTTGGTTACACGGCCCCTGCAGCAGCACTAACCATGTCTGCCTAGCCTGAGCACCCTGGAGGAGCAGGCGATAGTACATGTTTTTCTGTTTTCCTGCTTAAGAATGATTGCTAATGCCGATCTTATCCCATCAGTCTTCACTGGCACACATATGCACCCCAGCATATCAAAGAAGAAGTTGCAGCTCCTCCCAATTCTGTAACTCTTTTGACGCAACGCCCAAGGGCCCCCGCTTGCCTTCCCACGTGCCTGTGCCAGTACGGTTGCCAGCGAGTTGTCGTGTCCCGAGGGCAGCGGAGCGAAGGGCGAGCGCAGCACACTCTCGCGCTCGCGGGACAGCTCGGCAGGCAGGCCAGACGCAATGCTGCTGGCAAGCTGCAAACACATACACACGCATACATGCGGCATGTGATGGCAGTGTTCAAGCCACGGTGCACAAAGTGCTAAACGTTTGGTGACAGGCTACAACATTGCTCCACTTGGACAGGCTAGAAACTGGGACTGCGCCAGCGCAGTGGTGGCGCTCCAAGATACAACCTTGGAGTCTACCTGTGCTGACGCTGCCTAGTAGACATCACGACACTGTTGCATGGCACTGTTGCATGCGAGCGAGAGTGCGCCTGTGCGTGTGTACATGTTTGCGTGCGTCTGTGTGTGTGCATGTGTGTGTGTGTGTGTGTGTGTATCTGCGCCTATCCTCTCACCTCTATGAGCGTCTCTTCGGGGCTCTTGGCCATGAGGCCCGGTGCGCCCGCTGAGGCGGCCAGCCGCGGCTGAATGGACAGCACCACATCCAGCAGCTTGCGCGACTCCTGAGACCCAAGCCACACAACACGCACAACATCAGGTATGCAGGACAGCCAATGGGCTGCAGTGCTCCAGGATTCGACTGTGAGACTGCCAGGGCAATAAATTGAGCAACAATTGATGCACAATCAGGTACATAGTGCAGTCGCAGGGCAGGTGGTCTGAAAAGGAAGGGCTAGCGACATTGCATGGCCTGTATGCCTCTGACACTACGTAGGCTGTTGCTGTGCTCATTGCGTTGAGATTGAGGTCAGATGCAGTTGCAGCTCAGTGACTTGATGACAGCCAGGCAGAAGGCATATAAACTTGCGGTCATCAGCATCCGAGGCATGCCCCTTCCCCCATGGCCACGCAAGCCCCACTCCAGCAGTGGCCCAGTGACCTGTAGGTTGAAGGTGATGGCTGCGTTTGCATGCAGTCCAAACACCTCTGGCTCGTCCACACTGGGCATGGCCCGGATGTGCGCCAGGTAGGCGGGCCCGTCACCGGCGGGGGCCGAGGCGTAGTTGCCGGAGGCGGTGAAGGAGTGGCTGTCGGACAGCACCTGAGGCAGCAAGCATTCACCCGACAACCTGATGAACAACAGCCAACACGTGGTTTTAAAGGCTCGGTTAGCAAAACGCCTAAACAACAAGCCGCGTTCCAGGCCTGTAGTTGTAAACATGAGTAAAGACACTGTTTTACACAATGTGACACCGGCGGGAGTTTCTTTGCTATACACGCACTAGTGAAGAATGAATGACCAGCCCCTGACTAGCCGTTGCAGGACAGACTGATCCTTGGACATGTTGCGGTTTCCTGCCCCATTCTGCCGGCAGTGCCCCTTACCCGCTCGTTGTAGTACTGGTTAAGGATGCACATGAGTAACCGCCGGTCGTTATCATCCGTCACACGGCCGCCATAGTTGATCTGAAGGACAAACCCAGGCAGCACGGCAGCAGGCCACGTGAGCATTGATGCAAAGAACGAATCAACTCGCTCGAGAAAGGCCATTGGAGCCCACAGGCAGTGGCATGCACACCTCTTCACCAGCCTGGTCACGGGTGCTGACAACTAGACAGGCATGGCAAGGCATGGCATGGCAAGGCATGAAGGGCGGTCGCCGAAGCAGTCAAGGCACATGTCATTTCCTGACCCGGCGCCCATGCCCGAGTGGCTGCCGCACCTGCCCTGTGACGTATGTGAGCGCCTCCCACGGAATGCCCGCCCCCCTCGTGTGTGCCTGTGCGTCCCCCTGTGCCCTGGCTGCATTGTCCAGGAACATTCGGAGGGTTAACAGCCCGCAGTCCAGGTCGCCGCCACTGAACTCGTAAGGGATGTTCCAGCCCAGGGGACCAAACTTACGCCGCTCCTGAAAACAGTTCAAGCAAGCAAGACTAGCTTAGCACGTAAACTTTGAACCTGGTCAGGCTTCTGGGTCCGATAACAAATGCAGGGCTGGGACAATGGTGCTAATAGCAACAAATTCACGGTCCTGTCTTGGCCGGGCGCCAGTCCTGCCTACCTGCAGCAGCGCATGGAACGTTGACAGCGCAAACACCAGCTTCCTCCAGCTGTCGGTGTGCGGGTGGTCCGGGGCCAGGTCCAGGGCCTCTGGTGCCATCTGCATGTACGAGCGCAGGAGGCTGGCCCGCAGGCCCTTGGGCGGCTCCTGGGTCACCTTGATGCCTGCGGGGAAACGGGTGCACAGAGGGGCCACATGGGATGTTGGCCGGGTGGGCGAAGTGTGCAATACAGGCCGTGGGTGTCGGCCACAAGTTGTCAGCTGGTGGACCGATGTGTTCATCTGCATAGAAGTGCAAGTGCAGTGAAAAGAGGCCAAGTCCTTCACCCATGGGAGCAAGGGCTTGCATGAGAGGACGGGCAGCACGCGTGCAAGTGAAGTGGGTGGACAGCAAGCTGCACCGTTCAATCACAATGTAGAAGGATCACTGTCTGGCATTATACGGCCCCATTAGCTCTTTTCTACTACGAGTAGCCCGAAAGCCTCACCCGTCTGCAGCACTGGCACTGGGAAGTGCGGCGCGGGCATGGAGGTCAGCCACAGGCGGAATTCCGGGTGCACGTCCCACGCCTCCGCCCCGCCGGCCGCAGCCCCCGACGCGGACTGATGCGCCTCGAGGTCGGTCATGGACCCTTCCTTTGGAACCGCCACGGAGTCGGACCTCGCCAGGCCACTCTGCGGACGCACACGCACACGCACACACTCGCATGCGGGGCACGCTTCACAACGAGAGAGGCCAAGGCACTAGGCACTAGGCACACAGAGAGAGGCCAAGGAAACATGGCACAGGGTTACACTTGGTTCCAACTACCAAGTGTTGGTTGCACTCCGAGCATTTGCAAAGACACAACCTGGGTGGCGAATGGCTAGTACCGCATCAGATGCAAGCCAACACATGCCCCACCACTGGCACTGTCTGTGCAGACTGTGCACAGGCTTTCAGTGTAATCACTTCTTGACGTGAGTTTCAGATGAACTGCTTAGGATGGAGGGGGCGTTTGCCTCGGTGCATAGCCAGGCAGGCCCCGCCCTGCCCCACCTGCGCCACCTCTGACCCCACCTGCAGGCCCCGCCCTGCCCCACCTGCGCCACCTCTGACCCCACGGACGTGAACTGCTGCTGCTTGCTGTACCTCGCCATGAGGTCCTCCACCACACGCTCCAGACCCGGCATCCAGGACCTGGCAAGGTGGCAGTTCTGAGGCGGGCAGAAGAGCACACACGTCCATGCACCACACATCAATGACCTCTCATGGGTTGATACTGCAGAAGCCAGCCTGAGATGTGGCCCCTTTGTCCATCCTGTGTGGCCAGCCTGAGAAGCAAGCCTGAGCAGCAAACCTGTGCTGGCTGAGTGTTATCGGCCTCGAATTCAAGTGCTGACATCGTGAAGCAACACCCTGGTCGAATCAATCCCCTAGTGCAATCCCTAGTTGTATGCATCACTTTCTCGGCCTTACCTGCAGGCACACCCAGTCTCCCGCCCTGACCGCCATGGCCAATGTGCTCTCGGCTATGGGCCCCTGGCCCTGGCCCAGGCTGATGATGTGCAGCCGCGAACCCACAGACCGGCCCATGCTCTCGCCAAACCTGAAAACATATGCAAACAAACATTCAGATACAGACCTAAGTGCACCGCAGCCCACACATGCGCCAATGCCTGATTGTCCATGCACCATTATGTGATACTCCAGGCATTGTACACAAGGCAGTCACTTGATGCTGCAGCCAAGCCGCTGGGGAGTTGCAGGGTCACCAAGGACGGGCAATTCATCACCAGCCCGTGTGCAGGTTTAAAGGCACTCACAGCCCACAACTCTGATTTTTGAATACGTCGTCATGACCTTGCAAGCCCATCTCCAGCTCCTGTTAGTCAGAACTTGCAAGTCAAGCAGGCTTGATCCCAGGTGTACAGAGGCCACTGTAGACCCTGACCCTTGGACACATCGTCATGAACTTGAGCTCTTGTTAGTCCAGTTCCCCATATGTGCAGCTAGGCCTCACCTTGCCAGCGCACTGGTTGGGTCTGCGCCCTGCGACAGGATGAATATGATGGGCGTGACGGGGCTGGAGTCCTTGTAGATGTCCGCCAGGGAGGAGGGAGGCGACTCGGTGAACTGCCGGCCCAGGGAGGAGGAAACGTACCTAGAAACGTAGACAACATTCAATGTCTGCTGGCCCTGGCATTATCAAAGGGGCCTGGCATGGTTGCTCATAGAATTTGAAAGCTGTTTGTGTAGGTTTGGTGTGAACATGCTGCTAATGCAGCACTGCAGCTGAGAGCATGCCCTTGTCAGAGCTGGCCCCCCATGTCCAGCGAGTCTTCTCTCCAAAGTCAAACCCTTACTGTTGCAGTGCACTGCTTACTTTTCCCTCGGCGATTCTGCGGCTGAACCAAGCACACTCTGAAGATTGCCCCAGTCAGACCCAGCCAAGCCCAACCCTTACCGTTGCACCGCAGCCCCGAGCCTGTCCTCACACGCCACCTTGACCAGCAGCAGCGCCAGGAACCCGTTGATGCGCCGATCCGCCTGCGGGACGGCGGGGCCCGAGGGCGCACCCTCTACAGGCGGCGGCTGGGTGGCAGTGGCGGGGGTTGCGGGGCGCATGTCCATGGCCTCAGCCAGCCCCTCCATGTCGCACTGGTCCGGCTCGGGGGACTCAATTAGAGACCGCCACAGGGCAGGCTGCGGAGAGAAAGGATGTCAGGCAAACGAATCAGACTTGCATGCTTTCTTTCAAACATGTTCGTTGCTTATAAGGTGAGAGAAAAGAAGATCTTGAATATGAATAGTGAAAGGAATGACAATATCATCATCACACACTCAAGGTGCGACCTGGCACTGCTGTTGAGCCAAACTGACAAGGCGTGTGTCATTCAAGATACCTGCCCTGTGCACTACTCACGTGCTCAGTAACCGACGCCAACAGCCTTGCGTTGAATGCTGGCACCGCCTGCTCCAGGCCCTGCAGCCCGACCCACACGCCGTCAGTGAGCCAGGGCAGGCCACTAGGTCGTGGTAGAGGCTGCTTGGGAGCTGCAAGGTTGCAACAGAGGGCAGGAAAAGGTAGCTTCAGGGACGCATCACTGCTAGGCGCCCTGCTACCCTTGCCTGCGCTGTACCCATGCAGTGCAGTGTACCTGTTGGCCACCCACTCAGCCTGTACGTTGCGTCCACACACCGGACTGACCTCCATTCTTTGGTTCCTTGCCCTATGCAATCCTAGAGCTGCATCGCTGCTTGCCACGCAGCGTACAACTAGAGCCAGGCCTACTGCCAAGATGCCCATTGCAAGTTCGTCTGAGCACCATCCGCACGTGTCACACTGGACTGTCAATCGGTCTGTCCCTCACCCGGTGCCCCTCGGATGAGGAAGTTCCACTGGCCAGGCCGAATGCAGCCCGCCTCCCGCTGTATGGCCGTGGCTATCAGGAAGCTGAAGATCATCTTGTGAGCCTCGAAGAGCCCGCGGCACACCTGACAGGAAGCAACACACACATCACACCGGCAGTGTCGAACAAGGCACACAGAACAATGCGTTGAGCAGCACTGCCTGCTGCTGCACCTTGCAGGTAGGTCAAATGTCCAGATGAAACCAGCAGTACGCAGCAGCACGCTGCACGCAACGTTGAATCCGTCATGCAAAGCTGCACACATTACCTACCTGTCATCTGCTGCAGTCCTGCTCACGCACACGCCAATGCCCACCACACTCAAGGCCTGCTGTGCAATCCTTGATGCCTCCAACCACAACAACCCAAATGCTTTATTGTGAAAAGGCTGTGAAGCCAGTGCCACTGTTTGTGCAACTTGCGTCTCATCTGCTGTCCTCCCTCCATGGGTAGGGTCGTGACAGCCAGGGCGTATCCTGGTAATGTTGCATGTTGTCTACCTTGCACCTGCTTCAAAATGGCACCGCGCCCTACCTTCCACCCAGTGTAATGAGAACCCACCCTTGCGCATGATTACGCATGTTCTGTTCCACTTGTGGGGCAACACAGGTGCAGAAAGACACACCCCGACCCATCATTTGCAGTGTGCCCCCACCCACCATTGCATACATGAACTCAGTGGTGAACGCCATGAGGTTCTCCAGCCTCACGGACAGGTCCTCGCTGGGCGCTGACGTGTCAATGCAATAGTTGAACAGCTGTGTGAAGTACGCCAGGCTGTACTGGTACATGGGGTCCATGTGGGCCTGAAGGGGCAAGAGGCGACACCACAGTACACACACAAGCCTTTTGGTGACAGCTCTGACCACCAGAGACATGCTGCACAGACGTTGCCAAAGTTATGCACGAACCAAACACAAAGCTTTCTGTGTTTTGACTACCAATCCTCGCACCGGCATCATGACAGGCCAGCACAGTACAGTGCAGGGAACAGGAGCAGAAAAAGCCACCTTTGCCCGCTGTCCGGGCCGCATGTTCCAAGAATCACCACCCGTCAATCACTGACCACCACTGGTGAGGGACATGCGACAGGAAAAGCCCGACTTACAACCAAGGCAAGCGTGCTATCACCCACCAGATCTGCAATCACCCACCAGATCTGCAATCACCCACCAGATCTGCAATCGCCCACCAGATCTGCTATCACCCACCAGATCTGCAATGACGAAGTACAGTATGGAGGCGCGAACGGGCACCGGCCTGTAGACCTCCCTCGCGGCGTTGATTGCTCGCTCCGTCTCCTCGGCCTCCCGCACCCTGGCGTTGATCAGGCTGGAGGTGGTCTTGCTGTTGTTCAGCGTGTTGATAAGCACTTCGTCATCGAGGATGTTGCCGCTGCTCTCGCGCAGAAGCTTAAGCACCTGATGCGAGTGCATGTTGTCAAGATTATGACAGTACAGTGTGTATGCAGGCACGGGTCTGTAGCCAAGACGTGTTGTGAATGTGTCCGGCGGTCCACCAGTCAGTGCCACAGTTGCATGGCACATGGGCGCTCAGCACTGGCCTCACACGGACAGGTAGTCACGCACTGCTCTGGTGCCTTCGGTAAGCTAGTGCAACTAACAGCATTGAACTTGCACGCTGGTGCCCTGCAAGCCCTCAGACCTTCCTTGGTGGGCTCCCTATGATGGTCCTACCTTCTCTATGAGCAGCCCTGTCCCTGCTGCCCTGGCTTGAAAAACCCTGCCGCCGAGCCTGGTGTGATGCAGTGAGTTCGTGTCTCACCTTGTCCTCCAGCTCCGCCAGCTGTCGCTTGTCGTTTGAAATGGACAGCACCAGCCTGTCCCTCGCCTCCTCCAGCTCGGGCCGTTCCTTACGCACCACGTCGCCCAACAACTGGTCCTCAAGACCCTGAAGGGAGGCGGAAATACACGCCCACATGCTTCTCATGGCGCAGTCAGCGCACACGCTGTGCAACATGACCATCTAGATGTTACAAAGGTTTCAAACAACAAGGTCTGTAACTCCTGTTTGTTTGCGACCCCTGCAAGGCCTGTTTGTTTGGATCTGATTGTCCATCCTACAGCGTCCTGATGTTAAATGCACACATGTTCTACCGGGTGAAACATGTTTGCAATCTGTGAATACCAATATGGCTTGTTGGAGAAATTGGAATAAGGAGCCTTCAATCTCCCACAAACAGTATCATCCTGGTGATGGACACGCACGCATGCTCAGTAGCCTTGCCTAGCTGTGAAACCCAGCTTTGTCACGTTGCGCGGGTCAGAAAGGCCGTGTGTGCTGCACGTGCACAGCCTGCGACATGTGATAACCTGGCAGGTCCCGCACCTTAATTGTGACCGTGAAGTTGATTAGGTTGACCTTGATGCAGACCTCTGGTAGGTAGTGCGGGTTGGGCAGCTTGGTGGTCATGTAGAAACGGAAGTTGGGGTCGTAGTCGACGTCGCTGTCGCCCAGGCGGATCAGAGTGCGTGTGCCTGAGAAAGTGACACTCAGAGCAGCGGTGGACAAAAGCAAGCCGTAGCCAGGCAAAGGAGAGGTGGTGCAACTCAGGCATGCACAGTCTGGTTCGTGTTCTGCACACGCATTACTGGCATGCGCAGTGCTCTCTTGCCGTACACAGCTTTCCCATCTGCACGCAACCTTTGCTTAACAGCAGTGGCTCCAGTGCATCCTTGACTCCAGCCCTGAGCCGCGCATGCAAACTTTCCATGCAATTGGTGCAAGACCATGCCTGATTGGACAGTTGCACATCCTGAATTATTTGCTCCAAACCCTCGCCGCCTGTCTGTCCTCATGATCACCTCAGCAGTTTCCAAATCCCATCTCTTGTGGTTCATCGTTTCTGCGTACCTTGTGTGAAGGTCTGCTTCTGCAGCAGCGGCTCCAGCGCCGGGTCCAGGCTCTCCCCCGCGTCCTCCAGCAGCACGGGCGAGCCCACGCGGATGCAGTTCTCCAGCGTGCGCAGGATGTGGCCGTCGGTTACCCGCAGCGAGCGCAGCCCGTTCTTACTCTCCATCGCCTTAACCCACCTGAGGGAGAGCATGCCACGGCGCAAGGACACAGTGACAGTGGGTCAATCCCAGCAAGCTGAGGCCATGCCAGCAATGTTTGGCTGC
The DNA here is from genome assembly GCA_004335635.1 of Chloromonas sp. AAM2. Taxonomy (NCBI): domain Eukaryota; kingdom Viridiplantae; phylum Chlorophyta; class Chlorophyceae; order Chlamydomonadales; family Chlamydomonadaceae; genus Chloromonas; species Chloromonas sp. AAM2. Next base: position 54,119 of record QAXH01001767.1, on the reverse strand, counting down.
TACATGGCTGGCTGCTGCGTGTGGTTTTGTTGTGTATGAAGGCCATACACTTGAAAAATATGCCTGGATACAACAGCAGGTTTCCAGCAGGTTTTCAGGTAGCTTTTCCCAGTTCCCTAGCTGCACCCTCCACCTGCCCGGGGTCAACGCCCCTATCCTCCCTGCTCCCACCTGTGTGCGCCCTTCTCTCCCTGCTCCCACCTGTTTGCCTGGTCCTGCGGGTCCACCATCAGCGGCCACCTGGAGCCGCGTGTGACCAGGATGCCGTTGTCGACGCTCAGCGCGTCAGTGGGCAGCCCCTGGAGGTTCCACTCGCGAACCTGACAACCACATGCATGCAGAGGAGGGGCTGAGATGATGCTGTGATTGGAGATACGAGTCTAAGGTCAAGGTGGACAGTTGATGGTATGTGTACATGTCAGGAACTGGTTGACAACTGCATGCTCAGACAGTGAGTGAGTGAGTGAGTGAGTGAGACTCAGAGAGACAGTGAGAACAGCCAGAACCTCAAGCGAGGTACCGGTCCCTAGTTTACCCGTGGTGCTTGTGCCTGTATGCCCACGGGCGCACACGCGCACAGCATGCCCCTCTGTCTCACCTCCACCGGCGTTGCGAGGGTGCTCTGCAGGCTGAAGTTATCTGACACGGGGATGTCCAGCTGCCGGCACCGCTCAACCCACGAGGAGGTCAGGGCAGTGCGGTAGTTGCCTGCACATCGGGACATGCGAGTGGGAGGTCGTGGAATACAGAGCACTTGCATCGTCAGCATCGTCCATCACTGAATGGGTGATCGCGGACTACAGACGTCCACATGGTTGTGGATTCTAGTGATTGGTTGCCTAGCTACCCATGAACAATCAAACCCACTGTATGCTGATTGTGGATGCCAGAAATTGGATTTGGAAGGTCCAAGGTAAGCAACAAACAAGGCAGCAGGATCATGAGCCACATACAGCCGCTGAGTCCTGCACATCGTGCCGACCGTTGTATGCTTGTGCTGTGTTGCTTTCCTACATGCTTTGTGCATGTTCTGGTCTGCCCCGCTCACCAGTGAACCTACTCTGCCCCGCTCACCAGTGAACCTACTCTGCCCCGCTCACCAGTGAACGCGCCCGTGTAGCTGATGCATGCCGAGCTGAGGAACACATCGCCCACCAGCAGCAGCATGCGGTCACCAAGGTCCTCGGCAGTCACCTGAACACACACATGCAGCAGACAAGTCTCATGCTGCGACTCTGGCTTGCACCCACACATATAGACTTGGTAAGACATCAGTGCCTCAACCAGGACACTGTGGCCCAACTGCGCTTAGGCTTAGGCAGACATCAGTGGCTCTACCAGGCCGCCTCCCGTATAGGGGCAGGCTGGCATCTCGACCGTGCAGCAACCCTGCAGACTGAGACTGACTGTGGTGGAGAATGGCAACAGAACTGCAGCCGCTCCGGGACGCAAACCAGCGGTCTAGCATGTATCTTGATCCTGCCGCCAGCGTCCGGTGCTGCCGCTTACCTTCCACCGGACGCTCTCATCGCCGCTTACCTTCCACCGGACGCTCTCATCGGCGCTTACCTTCCACCGGACGCTCTCATCGGCGCTTACCTTCCACGGACGCTCTCATCGGCGCTTACCTTCCACCGGACGATCTCATCGGCGCTTACCTTCCACCGGACGCTCTCATCGGCGCTTACCTTCCACCGGACGCTCTCATCGCCGAGTGCTGCCGCTTACCTTCCACCGGACGCTCTCATCGCCGAGTGCTGCCGCTTACCTTCCACCGGACGCTCTCATCGCCGAGTGCTGCCGCTTACCTTCCACCGGACGCTCTCATCGCCGAGCACGCTGATGAGCTTCTCTGCCCTTCCCAGGCGCTTGGCACTGAGGTCAGCCTGCTGCTGAAGAGAGGCCAGCTCACCCTGCAAGACACATGAAAACATGTTCAGTATGCCATGTTCAGTAAGACAAAACGAACTTTTTGCTTCTGAGGTAATTACGAACAAGAAGCACGACCCAGGTCACCATTACAAGCACTCCTGCACCCTGCAGCCCTTGCATATACACCTTGAGCAAGAAGTTAAAACTTGGCATAGTCTCAAGCGCCATCACGCACACATTTTTCACTCGGCAATTGATCCACTTGGCGCAATCTTGACACTAATGAGCATCTCACCCCATCACGTTCCCGGCCACACTTGGTGATATCGCACCTGTGTGCCCTCCAGCTGCTCCTGCAGCGCCTGCACCTTTGCCTCTATCTCCGCCAGCTGCTGGGTCTTGGCGGCCAGCGCCGAGTTCATGGAGTCCAGGGCCCCTTGGGCGGCGCGCAGGGAGGCACGCTTCGGCTCAACCACCTGCGGGGAGGGACAGGGGGCTCAGTGGCAATCAGCAGCTCAGCTGGAAACTGATGTGAAGGTGATATGTAAAGGTGACCAACATTTACACAACACGACCATAAACACCACCAGTCAACAAACACTTTCACAAACCACCTGGCTGCATGAGTGCAGTATGCATTTACAACAATATCTGACAAACCCTGCGTGCTTAAGCAGTCGCTCAGTGCAGACCTCCCCTCAAACAGTCGCAACACAGGGCAAGGCCGCTACCCTCAAACCCTGATCAAACTGGGCTCTAGCGGTGGCAAAGCGCACCTATCCCACGAGCTGCTCGCCCAACACCTGTTGAGCACCTGCTCAGACCGCACCAGCTGCAATGTGGCAAGCAGCCGTGCACTGGGCTTGTCCACATGCTGCTCGCCCAACAGTTGCTCGGGTCCTAACCCGCTGCAGTGCCAAGGCAGGCCGCCTGTTCCTCACCTTTGCCACCTTGGCGTACGTGTCCATAGCCCTCACCCACAGGCACATGCTCATGGCCGCCTTGCTGGTCTTGGCCACCTGGTCGGGCGTGAAGGTGGGGTCCTCGATCAATCGCTTCAGACCACGCACAACCTGCATCGAGCGCACGGCAAACAAACTCAAACGCATCGGATAGCATCGGATAACATCGGATAACAGGCTGTTTGTTCACAGAGCCATAGCCGACGCTATCCATTCCCTGGAGCCTCCCCACCTTGTCCGGTATGTTGTCCTTGTCATACTCCACCAGTTTCTTGATAAAGTTTGCCTCTCCGAGCACGCGCTTGGCCGTCTCCCAGTCGGCCTTCTCTTGCAGCAGGGTGCACACGCCCTCCATGGTGAGCTGCGAGTAACAAGGACACGGCATAGGAATCTCAGCACAGGGCAGAATAGAGACAGCATAGATTTTAGCAACAGTCTCCAAACAAGCGTTGGGTAAAGGCGCACAGCATGGAAGAGCTCAGCACAGGACAAGTTCCTACATCCACTGTCAGGTGTGATCAGCACAGCATCAGCTTCCGAACAAACGCTGGTTGGGGCTGGCACTACATAGAAGAACATCAGACTCTGGCACTGATCAGGTTCGTGACTCATGGTGCAAGTGGAGGTCCACAAGGAGCTTGAGGAGACAGAAGTATCTGGCAGCTGGTGCTGGGCTGTGGTGGCATAACTTTGCACCTGGTCCGACAAGTTCTGAGTTTCCTGCTACGTTATGCTCCACCATCTCAACCGCAACCCTGTATCAGAGGTCCTTCCTGCCATCTCCAGTGTGTTTGACACCTGCCCTGCTCCATCGCCCCACACAGCCCGTCACCTGCACCAGCAGCGGCGGCTTGCTGAATGTCTTGATTTCCACCACATCGTTCTTATTCAGCGCCTGCAGTGCCTTCTCAGCGGCCTCCAGCGCAGGGAGCACCTGACAGCGCCAGTGGAAAGCAACAAAGCAAAATTGGCAAAGTAGTACTCAGGTATCTGCCAGTCTACTGCACGCCTTCAGGTTGCAGGTCTGCCAAGCCACAAAGCGTGCACAGTCCAGAAGTGCAAGTCAGGCGTAATTAAGTTGAACCAGCTAAAGGTGCCCAACCGCCTGGCCACAATCGCCAAACCAATCAACCCTTGCCATTCATCTGCCTAACCACCACCTGGCCCTGACCGCTCCTCAGCCCGCTTCTCCAGAGCCTGGCTCTCACCTCCTCAAGGTCCTTTTGGGCATCGTTCTTGAGAATCTGTGTTTCTGCCTGTTTCTTCTTGACCTCCTCCTCCTCCGCCGCCACATTGCGCTTGATTTCCGCGGCGTCCTCACCCTCAGCGGCAACCTGACGGGAACACACAACAAGCACCACCTAGATGAGTCCAGCACATGCTGAGTTGAGTTGGAGACCACAGTGTCGGCCTCTCACCATATCAAAAGCCGTGAACTCCCAAACACCTGCTCCCATTTCACAGCACAGTCACAGTCACACAGACACAGAACAACCGGTGGACGTCGACCCTCCAATGGCCTGACCATGCCAACACCCCTTGCTTCAACGCCCGCCTGTGTCTCGACCCAAAACAACCCATCAGTACCTCGTCCCTTGCCTTCCCCCCAAGGCATCTACATCCCTACCAAGCACAGAATTCTACATCTCTCAACCATCGCGGTAGTGTTGCAGGTTACTCATCATGAAACCCTCCCCACTTCCCCTCTAGATGCCCGTTCCAATCATTGCAGCTAACCCTTAACGCCTTCAGCGTGTTGACCACCCACAACCCATGCCCATCACCTTGCCTATGCCCCTCGCCTCAAGCCCCCCTACCTGCACCAGCAGCCTCTGTGTATCAACAGTCTTCTCCGCTAGCACGGGCTGCAGCTCATTCAGCTCCCGCTGCATCTTGTCCACCACCACGTTGGTCTCCTGCAGCTTGGCCAGCCCGTTGAGCAGCCGGTCCCTGGCCAGCGCCATCTCCTGCCGCTTGCTCCTCAACAGACTCACGTACAGGTGGATAAGGTCCAGGTAACTCTTGGGGGTCACGTAGTACCTGCACGCAGATGCACAAGGACATACAAACATCATTTCGGGTGGAAGAGACCGCTCAAAAGCAAAGCAACTGTACCTGAAACGGCTGCTGCCACATGTCATGGACGAGAGTGGCAAGAGGTGAGGTGGCTGCCCAACCACAAACGAACTGATCAGGGTATGTGGGATTGTTGGGAGCAAAAATGATGATGATTGTACCAGTTTATCAATAGCGGCATGATCCGGGATAGCAGGCATGATGTCGGGTAGCAGTCTGTTGCACAATGCACAAGCACAGCGTGAAACTGATGTGCGTATTACATGCTGCATCATGTGTTCAGAACTGAGGGTGGCTGCCGACACTGTCCTGTATGTAAGCACATGTGTGGGACAGCAGATTGTTCCCGCACCTTCTCCTCAGCTCTTGGTAGTACCTCTCCGCCATGCTCGCCACCCCCTGGTGAATGTCCACACACATCGAGGCCACCGCGGCGTTCACTGAGGCACCGCCTAGCTCCTGGGACTCGAGAAAACGGTTAGAAACGGACAGCAGCGCGTCCTCGGGCCAAGCGCTGAACCAGTCGATGGTGCAGCAGTTGATCAGGGATGGAAACTGACGGCACCTGTGGCGCAGGAGGCATACAACAGCATACAAAGCAAAGGTATGAAACAGGTCCAATGTACAGTAGCCAAGACTGCCTTCATAACAGGCTGGCAGGTGCACTATACATCAGGGTTGGCCATGCACCGACTGCATCCTTTTTTCCCTGCCTCCGGCCGCTTCTCCTGGCCCTATGCCTGCATGCCCCATAAACCAACCGATCTGACAAGAGTTGTCCCGCCCTTGCCCTTGCCGCATGCCCTGCCCATACTTCCCTTGCTGCGCCCCGCTGCCCCACCTTGCCCTGAAGGCCTCGCCCACGGGGCTCATGGCCAGCACCAGATGCAGGTTGTCGCGCACGCGGTTGATGAAGGCGCGCCACAGGGCGTCGCGCGTCTCCTCGACGTTGTTGGCAGCGGCCCAGGGCCTGGAGCACACACACACACACACACACATACACGGCTGACTGTCTATGCTTGCGTTTTGTGTACAGTTCTGGCAGTTCTAGCTGCCACGCTCTCGACAGGTGTGACACTTCCCTTAACAGCCGTGCACCACCATCATTCACCTTTGCCAAGCCCTAGCACAGCACAAGTTGCCGCCTGTAGGCGCTGCTTCCTCTTCATTATTACCTGTCCCTCAATCGGCATAGTTTGCTATCCCATTTACCTGAGGCCGTTCACCATCATTATTATCCATGACCTCGCCCACCTTATGTCTGCATAGACCCTTTCCCGCTCGTCAGGTGCAAAGAGGCCCGTGATGTCGCCGCTGTTGAGCAGGTTGTTGATGTCCTCCACAAACGCCTCGCTCACGATGTGGTTGTCGGTGAACAGGAAGGCAACATGGCGGCCCTCCACACCGGCAATCCTGCAGGACAGGAAGGGAGGCAAAGCCAACATTATGTTTCCTGATGTGGTCAGTATGAGTGGTGTTGTATCACAATACAATTGGCTTACGAGATAAGCAGGCATCACAGCTCTTTGGCAGTTGTCATTTGTTTGCAACCCCTTGTCAAATCAGTCATGTCAAAGCAGTCAATCTGACAATCTGGGGTCGTGCTCACCTTTGGTGTGTTGGACTTATGTAGGAGAACCGGGGGCTGCCAGTATGCAACCTGCAACCTGATGGGTGCAATGACAACTCACTTGTACAGTTGTTTAAGGTCTTCCCTGAACTCCACCAGCCCGTAGCTGCGCGTGAGCTCCACGCTGCAGCACTCGGTCTCGCTCATGAAGGCAGCGAAGCGCGTGAGCGACTGCTTGCCGCTGCCGCCCACGCCCACCAGCATGGCGGAGCCGCGCGGCTGCCGCAGGATGCGCGCTATGCGGCTGATGTGCTGAACGGCGTCCATGAAAAACACTGCAGGCAGAGCAGGGGACGTGCAGGCATACGTGACGCCCCTCAGTTGGCCAACCTGACCCATCAGACTCTGGTGCTGAGTCTCACTCAAGTTCTGAATTCAATGTGATGCTGTCCTCAACCGACCTAGCCTGAAAGCAGTGAGTCTTGAATTCTCATCCGTCAGATCCTGGTGTTGATTCTGACAACAAGTTCAAACGCAATTAGATGTTCATGCCAAATTGGCCCATAACACTGCCTGTCCGCAGTTGTTCGAATCTGATTGATGCGTACTGTGTTCCCCGCTGCTCACCCAGGTGCAGGGGCGTGTTGTGCTCCAAGTTGTAGTCATCCAGGTAGCTGCACAGCAGCGCGGTGAGCTTGTGCGTGTCCGTCACCTCCTCGTACACGCGCTCATCGCGGGGCGCGCCCATGCGCAGGTAGTCGCCTGGGAAAGCATGGAGAGCAAGGCCACTAAGCACTCAACAGAACAATGAAAAGCGATGAAGAAGGTCTGTAGACAGATGTGCAGGTAGTCGCTTGGGGACGAGCGGGAAGCATGGCTATTGAGTGCCTGCTTTTTGCGCAGAATACACGCGACAAGTGATGCAAGCTTGATGTATGTGGCAACAACGGGTGCTGAGGTAGCAGTACAAAAAGTGATCAAGTGGTTGTCAGTGCAAATTCGTTCAGGCAGCAGGGCGTCAAGTGATGCCAGCGATCAGGTGCATGCGAGGCAGTACGCACCGAACATGATGGTACGGTTGTCGAAAACATCTTCGTAGGACTCCTTGCACTCGAACCTTGATTTGAGCATGTCGAACAGCATGTGCTTGAAGTAGTCCTTGTCCTCGTCACTGATAAGCCTGCGAGGCAGGACAGAGAAGCGGGGCAGGACAAGCAGAGGTCAGGGACGTACCTGGCAGCCCACCCGGCCCTGCGATCACATCGCAAGTCTCACTCCGCCGGCTGCAGGCGGTCTCTTGTCTGTCTTTTGCCCCAGCCAGTCTGTCCATCCCCATGTCCTCAACCGGTGGTCGAACTCAGGCCCTAGTGGCACACCAGATGTGGCGGCAACAAGGCCACGCTGCCTCGGCCGTGATGTTACACACTGCTTCCAGTCTCCCTCTGACTTCATGTCCTGAGCTGCTGAACCTTCCTCGGCCCAGTGCCACACGCATCATGCCCCGGTGTCTGCTTGCCCCCTGAAGGCCCTTAGACTTGCCCCTTAGGCCCCCGCTGCTCTGATCTCTTCTGCTGCACACTCCTTGCAAAGCCACATGCATCGCCCTTCGCGCACACCTGTCATGGAACACGCGCATGTTCTCATGCACCCACAGGCGCATGAGCGTGGCACGCGGCTCAGGGCACTGACCCGGGCGGAGGCTCAGCAGACCCTGCAGGACAGCCAAGCATGCCAGGCTCGCAACAGCAGCACTTCCGCAGCAATAGAATCCAATCCTGTTGGTCTGCTCTCTGCTCGTTTGCATGCATTTGGATTTAAGCACTTGTCATTGTTCGGGCTGCGTGTTCCAACGCCAATGCATGTCCTATCACCCCTGTGTCATGCCTTGACTACATGTCATTGCGTCCCTCAATTGTAAGCTTGTCCCGTCTAATAGTTGGCACTGCACTCAACAGATATGGATGAAATCCGCGCTCATTCGCAACCCCGAGGACACACATTCAAATAGTATGATTAGCGCTTAGAGCTTAGAGCAGGGTCAAGATCACCATTACGTGCAGAGTAACTGAAGAATGGATGTTGGCTGCAGGCCGTACTCAAGTACGTCCTCAAACACACGTGCATTGCGGTTGTGCAACAACATTGCACATTGTGTCACCCCAAGCAAAGCCCCACCCACAAGGTCACAGTAGGCAAGACAGCGGCAGGCAGCATCACAGGCTCTGGTGCAAAGACACTACAGACCACATTCCCCTTGTGTGAAGCTGAGCAAAAGGTACCCCTGCACCCTTTGTGTGACGCTGAGCAGAAGGTACGGAAGCACAACTCTTTGTGCAGTCTGCATGGCAAGGTCAGGCTGCCTGCTCAGCAAACACCGATGCTCGCCTTGATCACCCCTGGGTGCCGGCCTCACCTGGAAGACCTTAGACACGTCCCTGAGGTTGAATGTGTAGTGGCTCTTGGCCGGTGTGGGCAACAGCTCCTGGGCTATGCGCAGGTACACCTCCACCCCGCTGTCGACCATGGGCTTGAGCATGTATGCACGAACCTCTGCGGGTGGGGACACCGGTAAGCAAGCTCAGCGCACAGTGTCAGTGCCCGACTGAATTGTCATGTATGACAGGTTTGCTGCCGTTCAACATCTCGACTGTTCAATTCCAAAGCATGCTGAATTCCAGGAAAGCATTGTGATAAACCTACCTTGCCCAATGCTTTTGCAGCTCTTCCAATCAAAGGTTGTGAGTGGACCCAGTTCATATGATAATGGTGTGCCTGATGTCAGCCCGTGTAAGAACTGGGCACAACCATCCAGCTATGACAACTGTTACATGACATGAAAGTGGCCCTACCTCCGGTGAAGTATGTGTCCAGGAACCCTCCCAGTATGGCCGAGAAGATCGTCCTCATGGCTGCCTCGCTGGGCGGCGGCATGCAGAGCAGGGTGAAGTGCCGGAGAAAGCGCGGCGACACGTCCTGGCGCCCGCCCCCGGGGGGCCCGCACGCAGCGCAGAGGGTCACGCCCTCCACCTCCTTCCAGAACAACTTCTTGCGGTCGTAAAAACCGCTGAAGGGCAGAGAGGGTGGCAGAGCACGTTGTGTGAAATGACATGATTGCAGTGTAGCAATTGCAGATACGACAGGTCCTGAGCTTCTTTTTTTGCTAAAGCCTCAAGAATACCAAGTCGAGTATCGGGTTGTAGTCGTGGTATTTCACGAGGGTTGATCCTAATCCTAGTAACTGCTGCTCAGCACAGTACCAAACTGCAGGATAAAAAGCATCAAGGGATGCTGTTCAAGTTGCCCATTCACCTGGTGTGGTGGCAATCACTAGGTATGCTGCACCCACCCCACTCCAGCAAGAGCTGGCCTACAACAAAACATGCGCCAAGGGAGCCCTGTGTCGCCGTACGCTCTCGTTACCTGAAGTCCTGCAGTTGCCTGAGCAGCTCCAGCGGAGGCTGCGCCCCATACGCCTCCCGCTGCGGCATGTTCACGTCGTCGACAAACAGCACGATGTGCTTGTTGGCGGGCGCGCCGAAGCGCCGCTTGCGCTTCTTCTCGAGCTTGGCCTCGATCATAGCCTGCGGGACAGCGCATGGTGGCGCACACAGGAGGAGAGTCAGCTGTTGTTGCAGACTCAGGTACTGGTGAGAAAGCAGAGGCTTCAAATCTAAGGGGAAAGGTAGTGAAAGCACTAGGGGAGGAAAGTGGGCATGGTGGGGCACACAGGAGGACTGCCAACTGATTCAAGTGCATCAAGCCAGTGGCGAAAGCAGGTTTGCCTGCCTCCCCTGGTGCAGCCTCAAAGATCAAACCAGCATCGGCTTACCTGTGTTGCTGCTGAGCTTGTTTGCGCGCTGAAGTTCAGCACCACTGGCATGAGCTCTGTGGTGTTGGCCAGGCGCGTGAGCGTGTCCTGCACCACGGCGCTCTTACCCACCCCGCTGGCACCGGTGAACAACACACTGTGACGCACCTGCGGAGGGAAACACAAGTCATGTGGGACACCAGATCACTTAATAGATCATTAGGTAAGGCCTGCTAGTGGGGCGTAAAAACAAAGTCGAACTTGAAATGAGCCATGGCTTGTGAAAATAGTAGCCATTTTTGGTACGTTGACTGTCAGGTGCCCTCACAGCTGCATTGAAGAGGTTTGGCAACCAATCACGGCTCGCAGTCCAGTGTTGACAGGGTGGAGCTAGGGCATACATACAGCCGGTCCGCTCACCTCCAGGCATGTTTGCAGCATGAATGCGCTCCTGACTGTGTCAGTGGTGTGCACCATGATCTGGAAGTAGGGCACCGCAGGGCTGAACTTGAACCGCGGGATGAGCTCGTCCCAGGGGGCAAACTGGAAGTTGCTGCAGGTCAGGAGTCAGGAAGGCAACAAGTGGCGAGCTGAGGAAAGAGATGGTGCAAGGAAGCCCAGCAACCAGCCAGGTTTGAGGAAGGGGTGCCAAGTGCAGCAACGATTCATCAAGAAGCTGAAAGTCTGCATGAAAGGAATGCCAACATCATGGCAGCGGGTATTCCGTGGGAAGGTGATGATAATGGTAGGGTTGATTGTATGTGCTCACTGGGTTGTGAGATGTGAGAAAGGCAACAGATGACTGGTCAAGAAGATGGATGCTCAAGCTGCAACAAGCCAGAAGCTGAGGTCTCAAGTGCAGCAGCAACTCATCAACAGGCAGGAGGGTGGATCAGCAAGACCACAGAGAATTGCTCATGTCACGGCACGGGTACGCAGGCGAGGCGCACTACTGAGCAGACATGGGGGCATTCTGTTCACATGTAGCTGATTGGCAGGTGGGCTTGTTGAGCTCTGTTGTCTAGCATGACGAAGATGCTGTCCTTGACACTCACCGGTTCGCATCCACATAGTATTCAAACACGCTGCTTGCGCCTGCCGGGTAGTTGGCGGTGCCGTCGAAGGCCTCGCGTACTATCCTATCCCACTTGTCCCATGTGGCAGGGTCCAGACCGCCGCCCAGACCCCATGCACAACTGTGGCAACAGGAAACGTGTACAGCTTGCGAGTGTGATGCACCTGGGGGACGCACGGCTTCTGGGGATAGACCGATTGTAGAGGGAGCCTTGAAGCTATGGTTTTGCAAGACCATTGGCAATCAAACAAGCAATCACACAGCCGTTTCCGAGGTAGATGGCCAATCGTAACAGGAGGGGCGGCCAATCTTGGACGGGAACAGACTGTTTGGTAAAGTAGGGGACGGGATGTGCCATGCAAGGAAGCCTGGGCAGTCTCCAGAGTGAGTGGATCGTGTCAGTTTTCCAGCTTTTGCGTGTTCTGGAGCCCGCATGGCCACCCTTCCACGTGACAGACTGCTCAGCCTGAGCTACTGTGCTACTGTGAAATGTGGGCCAGAACACGTGTGACTAGATCATTGTGTATGGCTGCGACCGATCCTGTGACCGATCATGTGACAAACCATGTGATCATTGTGTATGGCTATGGCCGATCATGTGATTACCTGAACGCGAATATGTACTGCAGCGCGACCTTGGTTGCTTCGTCCAGTTCGCCCGTGAGTACCAGACCCTTGCTGGGGTGCGTAAGGGCCTGCAAGGACCAGCCGGTAACGCAATCGGTGTTAGGCACATGCAACAGGGCGACACACCACAGGCCCACCTGTTGTTTATATGCCTGAAGCCATGCCATGATGATGACCGGTGCGCTCTTTGTAATCGACGTGACAACTGTGTTGCACAGTCACAATCACATATGGGCGCCTGCTGCGGTATTCCAAGGCAGGACATGGTGCCGTAATAGCATGCTTGGCCCACCAGGGTTAGCCTCATTCAATACGTGGGATTGGCACATATGCACGTTGTCCGCGCCCTACTGACCGTGAACAGAGTGCATGCTGATGTGACCATGTTGATGTCCATGCAGGGCAGCACCGCCCGGCACTGAGCATGCAGTTTGGACAGCAGACCATCCAGGAACTGGTCAAACAGGGAGAGGACAAACTCCAGGTTGCGTGCGGGGTAGGCCAGGGCGGGGCCCGTGTGCTCGGTCGAGGCCGAGGGCAGGTCGTCGGCGCCCGGGGCAATGGGCGGGTAGATGGCGCAGGCGTCGCGGTTGGAGTGGAGTGTGGATAGCCGGGCCAGCCAGGACCTGTAAAGAAAGGTGGCGCACAAGGTGAAGAACTGAGTTACCCGGGGAAAGGCGGTAGGGCTTGCTGTTATACCAGAGTCGTCACAGGATGTGATGGGTTGAAGGCATGGCGGATGACAGCTTGCGAGATGCATGGTAGTCTAGATATAAACAGGTGACTGGCTTAAAATTCTCAGACGTGACCATCAGAGGCGTAGAGGAGCTTTGTGACTCCCCTTCTTCGCAAACCAGGACACAGGAAAAGGCTTGTTTGTCTTTGCAGGACAAGGATGTTGGGAAAGAAATCCTTGCAGCTGCAGCCATCCGCTATTTTGGGCTATCTCTCCTGTCGGCAACGATGCTTTGGGCAAGTCTGCAAATGCCATGCAATGATGTTACATTGTAGTGCGCGTGTCTATCACTCACTTGACATAGGGCCTCCATCCCATGTCCTCTGGCGGCACGTACACCATTCCGCATCTGCTGACTGTGGCCGGTGAGGCCACCGCAAGGTCCTGGACCTCAAACAGCATGCGCATGGTCACGGGGTTGAGCTTGATGCGCTCGCCGTTGGGCAGGCACAGCGTGCAGTTGTCGTCAAGCACTGCGGGGTGAGCCACAGCATGCCGACGTGTGTCACCCAAGTAAGGACAGGAGTGGGTGCGAGGCATGAGGTTAGAACCAGGTGAAAGAGGGCGTGATCAATGTTGTCCAAGCGCGGATGGATGCGTACGAGTGCAGGACGACCTCTACAGGACCAACCAACCAACCAACCAACAACACAGTCAGAGTACACTGTTCCACAGGTCTCCCTCAGGCCGCTGACAGCTCACCGGTGTTCATGTTTTCCACCCACACCGCGTCCACCGGCCCGTCGAACACGACCCAGTGGCTGTCGGGCCTCACGTCGCCCACCGCAGTGCGGATGAGGCTGGAGGCGAGTCCGTCCGACCACTCGTTGGTTAAGAGGTTGTATTCGCCGTACAGCTCGCCCATCTTGATGGCCTTGGGGTTGAGCACGGCTGTGTGCACGCGCTGAGGTCAGGAACAGGGCAGGCAGGACACGAGGTGCTGAGGGAAGGGTGGTTTGATCATGTCTGGGATAAGACCGGAGCACAGCTCTTGGTGTGAAGCACAACCCCGAGTGCGAAGCATAGCAGTGTTGGCCCTCTGAGGTACCGCAGAGAGTGTGGGATGGCATGGCCACCGGCACCTTTGGTGCTGCGACACTTGGTGCGAAGCAAAGCCCGAGGGCAAATCGTGTTTTTTGGCACTCTGGGGTGGCACAGAGGGCATAAGACAAAGAGAGTGGGGGATTCTGGCTTTGCTTAACAGCTCTTGGTGTAAAGCAGAACAGTGCTGGCCCGCTGGCCAGCACAGATAGTGTGGGATGGCACGGCCTGTGACCTGCAACATCAATGTACGGCGCAACCTGACCCTGCTTGCTCATCTGCTTACCATTGCCATCAGCAGCTTACATAGTGCCAGCATGACTCGCCCCAAGAGGTCCTGCCTAACCACTACTTGCCCACCTGAAAGTTGGCGTCGGAGTGCTTCTGTTCCCTGAGCTTGGTCATTGCCTCCGCCAACACCCGGTAGCAGGCCGTCTTGCCGCCCCCCGTGGGGCCCACCAGCATCACGCCGAACCGCACATTGCAGGTCTCAAACAACTGGATGACCTGCACACGCACGTGCGCCATGACCAGAAATGCATCAGTTCAGATGCAAAGCCCTGGGAGGCACAGGCCAGACTTGCCATCACCTGTTGATACCCCCACAAGGTACACCAACGTCACTTTACGCTTGCAAACCACTCAACATTCCATGGCATGCGTTACACAAGCGCTTTTCAAATCCGTTGTCTGCCAGGCAAGCAGCTCAAACTATTTTGGCACGATGCATGAACGCGAGTCATGTACGGCGGTTGACACCTCACAGATAGCAACCTCTTGCCCCTGACCTTGGTGATGAAGTTGTCCACGGGCTGTAGCCCCGCTGCTGCTGCTGCCGTGACGGCCGCCACCTGCAGCACACCCAGATCCTGATGCGGGATCGACACTCCGGGGAAGAGGTCGCCAACAATGGCGTTGAACAGGCGGGCGTCCTGCAAGTGACGCGACACAGCGGATCGGTGGATGGCATCAGTGGATAGCAGGCTGCATGAAGCCAAAAGGGGCTGCATGTGGCCGTCCTATCACAAGAGGAAAACAATCCCAGAGGATTACAATCATGAATGCCAAGCCAGACTGTGTCAAGTCATCAGTTGGTGCTGGCATGAGTGCCAAACGTCTGGGAGAGGGTCAAGGAAGGAATTTGTGGGACTGAGGGCAGCCCTACCTGTCTGCACAACGCATCCAATGGCTTGGATTTCAAATCTAACATGGCTGAACGGCATAAATGCCGGTCAGTTCGGCGCTGCAATCAGCATCCAATCAGAGCACCCGTTGGCTGCATGTGCTGCCTCACCTCTGACAGGAACTTGGGTATGTTTGAGTCCCTCATGGCCCGAATGAGCACAATGTCCTCCGAGAGGTCAGGGTTGGAGCGCTTGAGCGACCCGGCCATCACCAGCACACTCTTCAGGGCGCGCATGCCAAAGTCGTAGTGGTCCTATGGCCAACAACAGGTGACAGTAAGTAATGAGTATGGCCTAACGAGTAACACCACAAACACACAAAATGCTATGCTATGCTATGCTATGCTATGCTATGCTGTGCTATGCTATGCTATGCTGGCAGGAGGAATCACGAGCAAGGACGGGGCTGTGCTATGCTATGCTATGCTATGCTGGCAGGAGGAATCACGAGCAAGGACGGGGCGAGCTTCTGTCCGAGGCGGGATTCATTGCCCTCTTTGATACGGCGTGTTGCTCATACGACGTGTGGCAAGCATGAAGAGCGCTGCATGTACTGCCCGTGACATGCGCAAAAATGACAAATCTTTTTCATTGTTTCATGCTGGCATTGAACATGTGTAAAACCATATGAGCCCCGTTTCTAAAGGTCTGATGCGCCAGCAAGCACTCGCCTGCTGCGACAGCTGTTCCGAGGCCAGTTTGTAGAGCTTGACCATCTTCCTGCTCAGGTTGCGCGCGTCCCCGAAGCCCTCGGAGAACAGCATGACCTCGGCCACCAGCGCGTAGTCAGGGATCATCATGGCCATGGGGCGGAACAGGGCCTGGGGGAAGAAAAGACAGGTCAGGGGTGGGAGGAAAGGAACAGGACAGAGGATCAGCAAGGAGCAGTGGGATGACGGCATGTGAGCAGCGCCCATAACACTCTGCATAGAATCTCCACAGAGCGGCAGATTGCGCTTGAAACAGGCGTTAAGACAGAGTGGCGCTTTAGGTGGGGCACATGCATACGTACAACAGTACGAGACCAGTATCCTGATGCAAAGCCCAAAGAGCAACATGCAAACTACCCCTGATCAATGGTGCAACTCAGGCCGCACTGTGCACATGATCAACTCCAGCCTGGGTGGTTGGATCACACAACCAATATGCGCATGCGCATGCTGACCCAAGCTCGTGCATGCTGACCCAGCTGCTGCTGCTGTTTGTTTGAATCAGGCAAGCTGGTGGTTTGTTTACAATAAGTTGATATGAGGTTCTTTGAGTACCAGTGGAGTGGTTGGTGGCTCCTACCAACTTGACACGATATGTTTGACAAGCTGCCTACCTTTAGGTTGTCCGGCAGCTCCGTCCTGCCCGCATAGCCCGGGTTCATGGTGATGAACACGCCGCATGTAGGCAGCAGACGCATCTCCCGCCCCTCGAACAGAAACCGCTCCAGGCCTGCCTTGAGGGCGTTCTGAATGGCTAGAAGCTGCACGAGCAACAGAGGGCTGGGATGATGCATGTGGACAAGGAATACAATACAGCAAGCCTTGCCTTTGACTAGAACACTACTCCTTTCTGTTGTCAGATGCGAAACCAGTAGCAACCTTCCATGGCTTGTTCCCACGCACCTGTTGCGCCACCACTGACAGGACCTCTATGTCGATGCGGTTGAACTCGTCAAAGCACGCCCATGCGCCGCACTGCGCCAGGCCGCTGAAGAACTTGCCCTAAGAGCATGCAAGAGCAGGACAGCTCACAGCTCACACACTGGGCAAAAGGGTAGCAAACTTAATCCTCTCAATGGCTTGAGCAGCTGGGACAATTGCAAAGGACAAGGTCCTCAGCCTGTTTTGCTATGCTCACCCTGCACACCTTGACCAGAACATGCCTGCACACCCATGAGCCACAACTGTTCCCATCTGACATCCCCATTTGAAACTTTGATGAGACGTCAGTAGTCAAGATTAATCTGGCTTCCACAAGAGTCTTGCTTGAACAAGGAATTTGGCCTCCTGCCTGTCACGCCACTGCCAATTTATTCCTAACAGCATGCCGAACCCAGCCCTCTGCCTCCTCACCATGAACTTGTAGTCGAGGTTCTCCCCGCAGTTGAACACCACGCACTGCACCCCCAGCGCCTTGCCTAGGTCCTTGGTGGTCTCAGTCTTGCCTGCATACATGATGCGTGTGTCAGATTGCATGGAGCAGGTGTGGCACATGCACTTCTGGCAAGCAGCAACGACCTGGTAGTGATACGCTCCTTGAGGACCAGCCTCCTTGTGCTACCAGCCAATGTCTTACTGCAGCCAGTCAACTCAATCCGAAGTCATGTGTGTACTGTAACCTGTGTACCCCAGCCTCTGGTCTAACCCTGAAGCAACCTAATAGGCTTAACAGCTGAATCAAGCGCCCTCCTCGCACGCATGAAACGTTAATAACACCAAGTGTTCACACCGCAGCTGGCGGCACAACGTGTGTAGATGTCATATGCTGTGGCTACTGCTGCAGTTGTGAGCCTGTTCCACCCTCCCGTCAGTGCCCTGTGTGTCCGTTGTCCCACCTGTTCCCGCGGGCCCCGCCGGCGCCCCCCCCAGCTTCATGTCCAGTGCGCCCGTGAGGGTCATGTAGCATCGATCGGTCATGGGCGTCACCACCAGGCGCGGCTGGGCGCCTAGGTACTCGTAACCGTAATGGAACCTGCACATAGACGGCAATTTACAGCGGTCTGAGATCAGAGGTACCCACAAAGTGTCAAAGAAACCATGAGCCTGGTCCACAGGCAAGACACCATGGATGTCAGTCCTTTGCAAAAAACCCGAATGCGGCTGTGGGTCTGAGATGCAGCCAGAGGAGATACAGGACCGGAGAAGGGGCCAGGGTGGAGAGGAAGTTGCTGTGCATGTGCGCATGTGGAGTGACGGCAAAACAAAAACTCCAGGCAGAAGACAAAAGACACATGCAAGCTGGACACAGGGGCATGTGTCATGTGATTGGATTTGACGACCCACACCACTGCCACACTCCTGCCTGTTGCAATGTGTACAGCACTTCCGTTTTCTTGCTCGGGGCAGGTCATCGCGTTGCTCATCCCACAAAATGTGCAATGCGTACTGTTGATTTCACCTCATGGTGACCCCTAACCTCACCTTGCATTGACCTGGCAGATGATGACCTGATCTGTCTCGTGGTCGTACTCGTATCTGAGCTGCATCTGCCAGCCAAAGTCCGCCTTGCTGGTCACCTTGTCGACCACCAGCTGCTCAACAATGTCGCGGTTGTGCACATCTATGGTGATCAGAGCAACCAGCACCTGAAGACAGACATGCCAGGGCCAGGGGCATGCATCATGTTTGATGTGATCAAATCAAGGTGTGTGCCAATGCACAAGGAGAATGCCACCAGGCCAGTGCAGTAAAGCAATGGACACTTGAATTACTTTCTTAATCCTTGTGTGTGGAGGTCAAGCACCCACAAATGGTTGTCTATGACCTATGTGTGTGACATGCCATATATGCCATTCCAAATCAAAGCAGTCAAAACGCCCAGCATGCATGCCAGCCTGCTTTACCTTCCGCTGCAGGTTGGACAGTTGTCCCCGCACCAAGGCAGTGAGGGCGGCCAGGGCGGTCACGTTGGAGGCGAACAGGGACTGCAGGCTGGGGGTGGGCTGCACGCTCCCCAGACACTCCTCAACGGCCTGAAAACACGTGCAGATCAAGGGCATCATTGTCACAAGAGTTGTTGTTAACAGTGTTACAAGACAGTGTCACATTGTCAACAGTGTGACAAGACGTTTGCAGAGTTGCCAAGGGCATTATGCAGACATAAAAACGACACCAGGTGGGCCTACGATGCTGCAGATGATGCAATCCCTTCCCACACCTTCCACGCTTGGCGGACACTCATCCATGATCTTGCAAAACATGCATGCCGCAGTATGGGCTTGAATCCCCTGGCTTGAGCGAGGATCAAAAGGCATTGTCCTACACAACGATACCTGGCCAAGTATTTTTGTGAGCAGGCCAGTACACCACTCAGAATCCAACCGTCGCTGGATGCCAGCCAGGCACAAGCCCCAGGCTCTCAACACACTGACACACCTGTTATAATCCCACCCAGCTACCAAGTCCCGCTCACCCCTCGTCCTATCTGGGCAGGATACCAACCTGGGGCTGAGCCACAGTGCACCCCGTTCATTGAGTCATGCCCAGCCCGCCCACCCACCTGGCACCAGTAGATGTTTGAGATGACGATGACCAGCTGCGCTGCGTTCTGCAGCACCCACTCATTCCTCTCGCCCTGCTGGTAGTCCTTGAGGCCCTTCTTGGCCAGTGCTCGGATGCTGCAGTGCATGGCGGACTCCACGCCGGACAGCCACGTCTCCACGTTACCTCGAGCCTGCAATGAATACCAAACGTAACGTGTCAGTGAATCGATGATCACTACCCGGACATCAACAGCTGGTTACATGCCAATCAATGCAGTCAGCGCCTTTTCTCAACAGCTGCACAGGCTCTAGAAGCCTACTCATCAGCTAACATGCATCACCGTTGGCAGCCCATGCATTCCTTTTGACAGCCCACACACTCGTCCTGGCAGTCCATGGCACCCATCTCTACCCAGTCAATCTGGTAGTGGCATCACTGGTGGTAAGTGTACGACCCCTGGCATTCCCGTTACTCCAGTCCACTTCTACGTGCTACACCTGCTCAGTTTGGGGCAGCTATTGACGAACCACCCATGAAACTGCTTGTGCTTTCTTCCAGCTAGATATGCAAGTACCTTGAGATTTTTGCCCAGCACCACCCGCTCTCCTTCGCCCGACAGCATGGCGTGAATTTCAATGGACTTGGGGTCATCACCAAAGTCCAACCTGCAGCATGTGGCACACAGGACATGTGAGGCTTTCTGGGGTAATCATGCTCATGCTTTGCTTGGGGGCCGGCTGCAGAGACTGACTGCAAGCCGCGGACCGCAGCGTGCTGAAAGCCATGTACTGATCATGTACCGTGAGGTTGTCTGAAGTGCCAAATTAGAAGATGACGCATAGGCTGTTTCACCGCGCTTGTGAAGGCAGAACTAGGGCTCTGGTCAACAGGCCCAGCTTGCTCATGCCATGGCAATGAGTAGGCCCAACATGCCAGCTTGCTCATGCCATGGCAAAGCGCGTATCTTCCACTCACAGGCGTATGCCGTCAAAGCACTTCTGCAGGTGCGGCTGCACGGCCCGCACGTTGCGCGTCTGGCTCAGGATCTCCAGCAACTCGTCATTGGACAGGAAGTAGAACCTGGGACAAGCAGACAAGCAAGTTGCAAGCGTGGATTGATCCATGAGGCTGCCACTGGAACGGGTGAGTCAACTGAGCCTCCAGGCATGCATCAGACAGTACATTTATGGCAACAAGCTGGAGGGTAGTGGACATGGGAGCTGTATTGTGCTGTTAGCAGCCATAGGCCTATGTGAAAGGCTCGGGCCGCACAACCAACACGGCCTGCACTAAACCGTTGGGACCGACAAAGCAGACCACACCAAGCACTGAATGTGTGGAGGCCACATGTCAGTCACCCTAGCAAGGCTGTAAGCCAGGCCTGGATGTGGGTGTTGTGATGCCCGGCCACCACCCGACAAAACAAAAGGATGGCAGTTCACTGTCCCGGCAGAGAATTTGTGTGCAGACCAGGCAGCATCCGCTCCCAGCACTTCCCTCAGTCACGCCCTAACACGGTTCCCCAGTGTCAGTTACCTCGGGAACGCGACCCTCTTGGTCTCCAGGTAGTCCTCCAGGTTTTTCTGCACCTGCTCAAGCATCTCATTGCACTTGCGCCAAATGTCCAACAGACCGGGCGTGGTGGCAGCCTGCATAAAAAGGAGCTCAGAAAAACACAGTCACACACCCTGCCACTGTCCGTTACCACACGATTCATGCGTGCAGGCTTCTTTGAACATCACTCAAGTCACTGGCACAACAGGGCGAAATATCAAGTGTCAAGTGTCAATGCTGGTGCCAAAGCAGTACGCCTTGTAGACCTTGCAAACTCGAACGACCCACACATGGTGTGAACCTCTTGATGTTGCACACAGGGTGTGGCCTAGACATGGCACTGCACTGTTTGCGGACGAGGGGCCCGATGCTCTGACCTGCATTGCGTTTGGCCTGTCCTTGGTGCGCCTCATGACGTCCTTGTACTGCCGATCCACCTGCGTGAAGGACTTGGCCTCGGAAGGAAGCTGGCGCTGGATGTCGGCAGCGCTGCAGCACATCAGTTGTGTGTGCACACACTTGGGTATGCGTACGCGGGGCAAGGGTGATGTACACACAAGGGTGCATGGGCAGCGCATGTGGGTGCATGGGGTATGGAAATGGGACGGATGTTGAGGGCAATGTGCGGCAATCAATTGGGCACTGTGCAGGTGTGGTGGCTGTGTAAGTAGAAAGGTATTGCAATACAGGAAGAACAGGCACCATTGGTAATGCTCCTGGCCTGTGTGGAGCTGACGACCATGCCGCACAGGTGTTCCTCCTTTGGGCATTGCTCCTGGCCTCTGTGTGCAGTATCAGGGGTTGTCCATGCCCACCTGAAGATTGTTTCCAGGTACAGCCACTGCTTCTGGCACTCGAGCCACTCGTCCAGTGTGTCGCTGAAGAGCCGCAACTGGCGCTCGGTCTTCTCAACCTCACCTCTGCATGCGTCGCTCATGTCATACAGATGGGCTGGACGTCATTCAATCAAAACTCACTTTGTTGGCCAAACACTGCAACAATGCCAAAACAACTGGAACACACACTTCCGTGGGCATCACCAACAGCATCTCTGTCTTGAGTTGCATAATGACGGCGGGAAGCTGTGCCATGGAGTGTACACATGCACATGTGTGGAATTGTTTTTCAATGAATTCCACACGCGGCGGTGGGTAGACAACACGATACACGCTACAACATGAAACAATCAAATCTCAACAGCGCCAGCGCTGTATTGCATGTGGAGTAGAAGAGGGCTAAGATCGTCAGACCTCAACACAAAGGCGTCCTGATTTGCATATCAAATACAAACCAAGTAAGGAATAACCCCACCGGCGCCCACCTTATCCCCGCCACAAATCTCGATGCGCTGATTGTAGCCACCACCACCATTGAGTCCTCCAGCACCACCATGACCTCGTCCACTGCCCCTAGGATGTACACGTCCTTCATCTCCTTGTAACCGTTCACTGTGAACTCCACATGGCGCCACTTGTCGTTCACCTGCACAGGGGCGGGCGACAGGCAGGGGGCAGAGATCAGCAGCAGGAGCAGAGCACGTTCTGTGCAAGGTGCTTGTGAGTTTGATGGACTGGGAGCGCATTTCGTTACACAGTGTGAGGAGTGCGTGAGGATGCAGAACACGACCTCACGGACCTGGCAGCAGGCCAAGCTGTCTGCGCTTGATGCACTTCCTTAGCTTTATGCACAGCTATCTGCACAGGCCAAGTCGCTTGCACTGAATGCCCTGGTGTATTGCTGCAAGCACAAGGGCTCATGATGAAAACCACACAATGGGCAAGGAAGACAGCAATTCCTGCAAGCGCTGTCGCCATCATCAGGTCCCATCATAATGTCCGCACTGACACCTGCTGTGTGCTGCTGCAAGTATTCCCACCGTGTGTGCAAGTTCCCTGCCTCATGCACTGCCCATGCTCCATGCGCTGCCCATGCCCTGCCCAGTCACCTTGTCCAGCATTGCCTCCAGGGATGCCTCCTGTGTGGCCTCAGTGCTGATGGTGGCGATGGCGTCCTTGCTGGCAACAACCTGACAAACACGTACGCCCAACAGGAGAACAAACATGTTATAGTCACGCATCTCAGTGTGTGAAGAGCATGACAGGACCAACAGCAGCAAAGCAACGCAGTGCACAAGGTGTAGAAGGCAAAAACAGACCTTGTGAACCACCAAGCATATGTCCGTAATGTCACATGTCCAACACAGCCTTGAAGGCACAAGCGCACACGAACGCAGCTCCTTCTTTCGCTCATCGCATCTGCACACGCCCACAGCATACTCTACTGTGCCTTGCCTTGAGTTGCATGAGCGCCTCCAGCGTGAGGCTGTCGTTCCTCTCCACCGTGACCCCGAGTGCCTCGTTGAGCTTGGCCCAGTGCCTGTCCTTGAGGTCCGGGTTGCGCAGCGCCAGCACCACGGGCACCAGCTCGCGCCACACACACACGGAGTCACGCAGCTGGGGGATAACCTGAAGGGGCAACACATGGTGGGTGCATGTTTGGCATCTGTGCATGCCATGTAATGGTGAATATAACAGCAGGACAGCAGGGGGATCACCTGAGGGGAAAGTGATTCATGCATTGGAGACCTGTGAATCTGTCAAGTGATGAATGATGACGAAGGGGCACAACATACAGACTGACAGGCAGTCACGACCAGTGCCCCCGCATTCCATGGTAGCCACGCACATTTCGGTCCTGCTTTCACCTCATTCTCTTATGGCTTCTTGTCAAGTGAGCTACCTTGCAAGCCCGCACTGGGGTCGTCATATCCTTGTCACAAGGCAAACATAATCACGCCCAGCATCGGCTTGCCACATGTACAATACACTGTGTATGCGGTCACCCTGCCAGGACGACTCACTGCTCCGCCCAGCCGCCAGCCATTGCAGGCCCTGCCTTGCAACTCTTCCACCGCTCACATTTTACAGCCTTTGTTTGACAACAGAACCTCATCCCTCCTGTCCAGCCCCCGACTTCCCTGCTACTGCGCCTCATGGCCACGCCACCACCCGTCCCATACCTTGTTAGGAACGAGTCCCCTCTCCATCTTGTAGACCTTCTTGTTGATCTGGTTGACTGTCTCCTCCAGTTCCTCTGCCCTGCATTGCTCCAGGGGCGTGGCCAGCCACTGGGCGGTCAGATTGGCCCACTGGGCCCGGCTGGACCACAGCTGGTGGCGCAGGGACACGTCCTCGGCACAGTCCTCAAGATCCTGGAACCTGAGCACGTGACAGAAACGGTCACACACTTGTAGAGGGCAACTGATGGTCATGTGCGAGACACATACAAAGAGCAACGGATGTTCAGGCACACACGTGTGAAAGACGACTAACCCCTGTCGCCAACGTAAAACCCATTCAGGACCTGCAGTCATGTATTATGGCAATGGACTGGTAATGTTGGCACCTAGCTCATGCAGGCCATCAGGGCCGAAAACCTCGTTTGGCGTGCATACAGCCAGCTACGACACATGTCATGAACAGCAGGTTGGGTGTACGTTTGAGTCAGTTACTACAACCAGCACGACCACCGCAACTCTTTTGACTGACTGCTGCACCTTGACTGTTACACCCAGGCCACTTGATGACCTTGAGCCGGCCAACTCACTTCGTCTCCTCCAGTTTGAAGAGCTTTTGGAACTTGTTGATGCGCTGCGCCGCCGCCATCTGAGCCTCTACCTTACTGAGCAGCTCCTCGGTGTATTCAAGCACCTGAGCCAGACCCACGGCAGTCCAGGAACACACAGCCAGTAACTTCGCATCAGGCAAGTGTGTAGCCAAGTGCCGCTGCAATGGATGGTGTCATGGGAATATCAATGGTGTCATGGGCACCATGCGTGCGGACCAGGGTCTGGGGCAGCACAGGCCTAGCATGCACTTTGCACCCCCGGAAAATGCGGACCAGATTTCACACAGCGCCCACCACCCTGCCCCAAAAAATAATCATTGGATCTCATTGCTCTATCCGATAGCCTAAGATACACCACACACCCACATCCCTCCGTCATGCTCTCACCTGCTCCTGGTCGCTGCTCTCGTCCAGGATCATGTCGTGCTGCGCCAGTATGCGGATGTCCACCACCTCCCTGCCCAGCGACTCCACCTGCTGCTCGAGCTCGGCCTTGAACCGCGCCACCAGGCCGTCACGACTGCTGTCGGCTGCACGGAGCAGGCGCGTTCAAACACATGACAGGCCGCGCGCCATCAGGAGTGTAACACACTGGCTGCCGGTGCAACTCAAAGATAATCTGAGATCGACTTGCGTTTACGGCAGTAAGTATTAGTTGAGCTGGCAAATCTAAGAACAAACGAGTCCGGCAACTGAAGTGCATCAATCCTAACAGGCATTAGACCTTCAGGCTGAACACAAGCTTGCGCCAATAAATCTCAATCGAAGCGGCACTTCAGCAGCATAAGAACAAGATTGACAGTGACGCACCGCTCCACATTGCGTCCCTTAGGCTTGTGTAGTCACTGTCCAGCGTCTGGTAGGCAGCCAGCTGCATGTCAGGCACCCTGATCTTGAACTCCTCAATCAGGTCGTAATGGGCAACCACCTGACAGGGAAAGGGACGCGTGGGCACAGTGGGCGGGTGAAGCGGTGTGCGGTGTGCAGAGATCAGTCACTAGATAATGCAATGAGTACGCCTCAGAAGCGTGCTGTTGTCTTTACAAGGAAGGGCGGTGCCACCAGGGCAACCCAACACGCACATGCGACCAAGGAAGGGGTGACATTGATGTTGGCTTGCTGTGTTTGCCCTGCTTGGCCAGAGCCACAGGATAACATGCAATTCTTTGCGTGCATTTCTCTGGTCACTGCAGGGCGCCACATGCATGCCACAACCTACGCCTGTCAGCATGTTGCATGGCTGTCACCATGCATGCGTCTGGCCATGCCATGCCTCACCATGTCGTATTCCTTGTCCTGCTGTATCTTGGTCTTTTCCAGCGTACCATAGAACTGCGCATGGGGGTGGGAAACAGCGCACAGGCAGTCTGAAGCACACTGCATCAATGTGGCCTGCTTATTGGCCATCATCGTGGCCTGCTGATCCGAGTCAAGGCACACACGCAAGCCATGCCATCACAATATTGCAAGACCTTTGGGATCGGTCAGGAAACTGGGTGACATGCCAGGAAGTCATGACTGGGCGGAAACGGGGCACAATGCATGAGCTTGAGTGAGGCTGTGTTGTGCATTACCTCTAGGTAGTCTGCAAACTCCTCTGCTGATGCGGGTATCTGCTGCAGCCGGGAGGTGGCGTGGTGCACCTTGGTGATGAAGCCAGCGTACACCTGCGCAACGCATGCATGTGGGCATGCCTCGCATGGGTGGCTGACACAGAGATATCAGGTTACTTGACATTGAAACAAAACAGCCGCATTTTCAGTGTGCGGCCCACATGAGGGATAAGAGGATGGATGAGCAGAAGCAAGTGCAGGACAAGGTGCAAATGATGGTAGGATGAGGCAAGCTACATGATGCAGTCTGCCATGTTCGTGGAGGTCTTGCAGTGGCCTGCGCCTTAAACTGCAACCAACAATACACCGAACAACACTGGCAAAGTTGCAGCATTCTGATGGTGAAATCAGTGCTGAGGTCACGTCATGCCTTGTGCCTACCTCTGATGCCAGCAGTGGCAGCAATGACGTGATGCTCTGTATGCATGACTCGGGCGAGGGCATAAACGCGGACACCAGCTGGTCCAGCTCCAGCTCCAGGACACCCAGCGAACTGCATGGGCAAGGCCGCAGTGCACGAGATGATTTGTAGCCACTTGCGCGTTGCGATGGCCATCATTTTTGATACGCGCTCCAGGACAGGCGGATTTCAATCTTTGCTGCTCTCGGAGAGGATGCCGACTCTGTAACTCAAACCCTAGTAACTCAAAACCCTGCCACGCTGTCAACAGAGACCCTAGCTGTCCAATGTCACGTCCAGAACTAGCTTCACCGATGCGACGTACATGAATGAGTGGTGGCATCCGAGCACAGTTGTCCATATGCTGGCCAAGCAAGGATACAAATGAAATCTGAGGATTGAACGTACTCACCGTACGGGCGCGATGGTTTTCACGTGCTGCAGCTGCTGTTGGAAGCGCTTGAAGTCATTACGGAAGCGCTCCAGGTCGCGCAACCCTTGCTGCACCTCCTCGCGCATGCTGTGGACGGTCACCGCACGGTTCTCGACCACGGAGTCCCTGCACGGGTGTCAGCACATGTCATTGTCGTATACTTGCTTGATACCATACAAGCAACACGAGACAAGCCAGGGAGGGAGTGACTGGAAATTGGGGTGGGGCGGGCTGGCAGTACTATCGTGACTAGTACCTTTACTGACCTGACCACTTTGACTTGACTTTACCATTGCTTGTACCCATTGCCCCTTTATTTGCCCCATGCCCCTTTTATAACAAGCAGCACAAGCTGCTTCAGAGGTGCTTGAGACAAGTACCTGCACTGCCCCATACAGTGTACTGCTCACCCCACCTGAACTCTGTGTGTGTGTCCCTGAACCCCTCCGCCGCCTCCAGGGCACGGTGCAGCTGCGCCGCCAGCGCCTCCACCAGCACCTTGTGGTCGTCGCCCACGATGATCATGCCAAAGCCCTCGAGGTCCACCTCACCGCCGTCAAGAGGCTTCTCCATCAACTCCTGAAGCACGCATGCACAGTACAGTCACAAGATTACTGTTCAGGTCAGAGCATTACTGGCGCCGTCATGACCATGATGTGCAACTCGAGACAGTGGCCTGAACATCAGCTCTGAGAAGGTAAAAAAATCTGTAACAGTGACCAGTGCTTGACAGTGTCAAGCTGCCTCATTTGCAACGCACACGGTCAGGCACGCCCACAGAGAAACATCATAGATAAATCAAAAGGACTCAATGTTCCGCAGTCAGAAATAGTGTTCAGGCCACAACATTACCGGCTTGGAAGCAGGAAAGAAACTTGGAACAGGGACAAATGCAGCCCTCTGATGCATTTCTCTCACTGGAAGGCATGTGCGCACCATCTCAATTCCCGTCGTTTGCAGTAAATTTACGTGTAATCAGACCGTATGCTAGGAGGCCCAGGCCATGGAGGCCGGTAGAGGCATGCCACACACTGTCACAACACCCACCTGCAGTTTGTTGTCGGTCAGCAGCCTGCCCACCACCTTGACCTGCTCCACAAAGGACACCTGCACCTCCCCCAGTGCTTGGAAGAAGGCCTCTGAGGGGGGGAAGAACACCAACGCATCGCTCTCGGGGTCCATCAGGATCTGCACAGGCACATCAGGCAGAAGGCAACGGTCCATACAAAAATCACACCTGGGATTTCCTCACGTCGATTGCAGCGAGACCCACGCATACCCAGTTATATTTCATCCTAGCCTGGCTCACCCTATTCTCAGCATATATCGGCCGTGGCAGATGGCTGCGCCAGTCAATGGTAAAGGCTATCATAGGCTTGTGCTTCACGCATGAGCCAACACAGTAGGCTTCACACATTCTGTCCTGTCACCCAGCACCCGTCATCACTATAACAGCATCACCACTGGTTGTTCAGAAGAGCCTGGTTGTTCAGAAGAGCCAACCCAGTGGTTTCATTTTAAGAGAACCGATGAGAGAACAGTGCATACTGGGGCATACTTAGGGCGCAAAGGTCAATCAACATTAACATGTTTAAGTTATAAACTAGAATGTTATTAACTACTAACATGTTAAGTAGCAGTACTAGTAGTAGTTAGTATTAGTAGTTAGTACTAGTATTAGTAGTTAGGCTTCGCGCCCTACGCATACTGTGTGTGACGTGTAGGGTCCGTTCCTGTGCCCTCACCTGCAGTCTGAGCACCGGCCCGCCCCACTCCTGCTTGGTGGGCCTGAAGGCCATGTCCAGCTCCAGCTCATCGGTCGCCGCACCAACGTCTGCGGCAGCGGCGGCGGGCTGGCGCGCAGCGGGTCCGGGGCCGGCGATGTCCGGGGCCTCCGAAGGCGTCAGGGCGGCCAGCATGTCGGACACGGAACCCATCTGTGGACCAGGGACGGGGCAGATCAAGGCGTTAGGAGCAGGGCTAGAGAGGGCAAGGTGCACGAGCAACAACGGGCAAGTTGGCAAACAGGTCATTGATACAGTGGGAATAACCAGTGGAGGAACTAGCCAAGCCCAACGGGCCATTTCTGCCAATGACCGCCATGCACGCCGCATCATGGGTTCAGTATGGCAATTGTCGACAGCTGGTTTCTCAATTGATTTCCGCACATTGGAATATCAAGAGAGTGGATAATAACCCTCAGAGTGGACAACCCCTTTCAGGATAGTGGAGAACCCTTGTCAAGAGAGTAGATAATAACCCTCAAAGAGAGTGGAAAACCCTTTTCAGGAGAGAGATCAATCACCGCAGGAGAGTAGAAAACCACCCTCAGAGAGAGTGGAGTCCCACACACAGGATGAAATACCAAATCCAGGGTAAGATACTGCAGTCTTGCAGATACTAGCACTGCTTTAGGTGGCATATCCTGAGTGTGCCTCACCAGCAGCGTGTGCAGTGCGTTGCAGATGATGTAGTCCAGCAGGCGCACGAAGTTGTGTATGCGCCGCTTCTCGCTCCGCCGGGCGGCGTTGATGGCGTAGTGAAAGTCCGAGTCGCCCGCCAGCTGAGCGGCCTTGGTCACGGCCAGGCGCACAGTGGCAGCGCCCGCAGCCGAACTGAACGGAAGGCAAGCACGCAAGAGGGTGACAACGCACGCCATGCAGTGTGCAAGACCATGAGCATTGTAGGTGACGATGGCCTGGCTGTACCGGCTGCCTACTGGCCCAAGAGGCTGCGCACTATTCACCCAAGCAAAACTGAAGCGGCCGGGACGGATGCCAGAGGGATGAGCATGCACATGATGTCGTGTGCAGGACCCGAGGGCATGTGAGTCGGCGGCAGCAGGCGGAGACAGCACCATGATGGGGGCCAGCAGAGGCTGCCGCAACGACCTATCTACGTATGCGAATGTGGCACTCACGCTAGCTTCTTAGCCTGGCTGCTCTTCTCCTTGCTGGCCAGTAAGTCCTGCTCCAGCGCCTCAATGGCATGGAAGCAAGCATCCTGTAGAATGCAAAGCACAGCACAGTCGTTAGCTAGTTGTCAAGCCCTGGTCATGCGAGTGATGAGGGTCTGCCATGGCTGGTGCATGGCAGCATCCCTGTAACCCAGGCAAACCAGGCACTCTTGTGTGCACGATCTTGCCTCACCTACCTCAGCTCATGTTAGGCAACCCTGAACATCATGCGTGATGCTTGGACGGGTCTTGCTTCACCTTGCCACCGTGCACTACACCCCCAGAGCTTTAGTGGTGCAGAACTTGGCAGTGCACACGGCCACACTGGCCGCCTGCTTGTGCATCCTCGCCCCACCCTACACCACACTCCCCTCGCCCACACACACTGCTAGACCCACACCCCAGGCGTGCTCTACTTAGCACCGCAATTAATGCAACTGCATTAAGGAAAAGCGCCAACCCAAAGCTTAACTGGTGGATTACCCGTTAATATTAAACACACCCGTAACACTTAGTGCTCATCCTGCTCCTTTTAGACCGTTGCAACGTGCCGGTCTCCCACCTGTGTGGTGTGCACCACGGAGCGTGAGAACTCCACCATGACCCTGGTAGCCAGCTCCTTCTGCGTGCGCTGCCTGTCCATCAGTTCCTCTAGCGCGTACAGCTCGCCCGGCACCAGCGCGTGCAGGCGCAGGCGCGTCAGCTCGTCGCACGCATGCCGCACGCGCAGGATGGCGTCGCGGAACACGGGGTGCAGCATGAACAGGTGCTTGGTGAGCACCTCGCGCGCCGCGGCGAACTTGCGGGCGGCCACGCCACGACGCCACACCTGAGGCCGAGTGTAGGGGCAGCATGCAGGGTCACATCACATAGGTTTCAGGGCGGGTTGGGGGCGGGTCAGAGACGGAGGCAGCACGCATGGGCACAGCGTAGCAGTCCCATCGCGCTAGCGGAATGAGTGGCTTGACTTGAGAAATGGGGCACATTATACAGACAACTGCTACATTCCTCCCCCTTGTGCGAGATCCAAACATAGCACACGTCTATTACATAGCATAGATGGTTTAGCAGGTTGCTAACCGCTCGTCCCCTCTCTGAGCACGCATGCATACCAGGCTTTCCCCACACGGTGCTCCATGGCCTCACCCTGAAAGCCTTCCACATGCGGAACACTCTGAACATCTTGAGCTTCATGAGCTGCGTGTACAGGAAGTAGTCCCGCTCAAACTGCTCCAGCGCGCAGAAGTCCGCCTGGCCGTCCCAGAAGTGAGTGATGCCCTGACTGCTCATCGTGTAGTAGTCACCCAGACCCTGAGCACACCAACATGCACACACGCTGACAAAATTCTTGCGGTAAACTAGAACGTGACGGCATACACAGAAAGACGCAGGCACACACCTGAGCCTAGGTCTCACGCTGTCAAGTGCCATGCACATGAACAGCTGCACAACTCACTGCCTCTCCCCCCAGGTTCCAGTGTGTGTGCCAGGCACTACCTCTGCCAGGGCCATGACATCGAACTCGTGTCTGCCACATGCCATGATGTCGTAACATTCCTGCCTTCCAAGCAGAGATTGCGGGATGTACTGACACAAACCATCCCAAACCATGTCAAGCATGCACGTGCCATGCGCCATGTGCATGGCCCAATGGTGCACCACCGCTCACCTTAATCTCTGCGTGTGGTACCACGTCCAGGTTGTAAGGGTTGTAGCGCGTGCTGTCCAGCGCTGCGTTCCTCAGGTACACGAACTCTATGGACTCGGGCTGCTTCTTGAACAGCTGGGCGATCACAGGGGCAACGCAGCGGGCAGATTGGTGGCATGCTGGCCGAGCAAGACGTGGTACTGGCTCAGCATGTTTTTTGTTACATGAGGTTGTATGAGTGTGCCCAACCGTGGTTGCATGCAGAACTAGACATGTGCACATGCTCTCCCTGATGCATGGCTTGCACATGACAGGAATGGGCAGCCACCAGGCAGAAACTTGCTGCAGCTCAACCCTGTACATTGCATGCAACCCTGACCCATGCTGACCCATGCTGACATGCCAAGCATGCGACAGGCATCTGGCTTTTCGTGGGGCAACCGTCAGTCTTGCGATTGCTCGGTTCTGTACACAGGGTACAGATCCCTGAATCGTTTGAAGCTGTTTCAACGTAGCCGTTGCAGCAATGTTGAGACTGCTGGTGCAAGTCCAACCTTTGCCTCCATCCTGGTTTGAGCCCAGCACCTGTCTTGACACGCATGCAACCCCAACTCATGCAGGCATGTCGTTTAAGCATGCCACATACGGTTCACACTTGTGAAGGAATACTCACATTTTTCAATGAAAACACACAAACACCCCACACACACACACACACACACGCACGCACACACCTGTAGGAGCTGGTACCACTTGCGCACACGTGCAGCCACGTGCTCTGCCTCAGTGACGTCCAGCTGCTGCCTCTCGTCCAGCGCAGCGGTTTCTGACGCGTCCTGTGCCCCCCCGCTGGCACGCGCAACCGCCACGCCCTGAAGGCGTGGCCGCACACCCCTGCATGATGATAGGCCACGAGCATGGAGTCAAGCCGCTCGCCAACTGTTTGCCAAAGGCAGGCCAATGTGAAACGAGTAGCATGCGATGGTTGGCAGACGCGGCTGTGAGTAGGCTTGTGCCAATCATCTGTGTGCTCTCTGTGCTGCGAGCACTGCAATGCGCATGTAGAGTGTCGGGTATACTGATTGTGTCCGGTGCTGGGGTGCTGCTGGGGTGCATGCCCATGTCTGTAGGCAGTGAGCGAACATGGCACACATAGCACCCGGCTGTGGTTCAGGTCCTACTACTTAGCACGTTTCCTGATGTGCTACGCGCTGCCTGCCACTGATGCATGTTGCTGTATGTGCTGCACCCCATGGACCCCTGCCTTACTCGCCCAACGCATGGCTGAACCAGCTGCTCAGCACACACCTAGGCAGAAGTCACAGCACATGCTTGCTCCTGACCAGCTGCATACACTGTCATTCCCTGTGTTGCTCGCACCACTGCAGCCATGACAGCCTGGCTGCAGACTGTGACATGTGGTCATGGCATGTGCAGGCGTGTACCTGGGCTCAGAGGCATGCTGGTACATCTGTCCCGTCGCAGCCGCGCCATCGCCCCTGGCGGTAGACTTTGCCAGCACAGCGCTGGCCAGCCGCTTGGTCTTTGTGATTAGGGAAGAGGCGCCCGTGGTGATGGGCTGGGTGGTTGACAAACTATCCACTGGATGGGTGCGGCTGCCTGGTGCAACATACTCCTGTCTCGCTGTTCCTGATGTCAGCACGCCACCTGCAATGCAATAGGGGCCACCTCTGTGCTCCAGCCAGCTTGCAACTGCTGAGCATCTGATTTGACACACATGGCTGTGTGAGGACAAGTATGAAGCGTCCATGTTGCTTGCTGCTTGACAAGAATGTAAAGGGGCTGCAGTGCATGGGCTGCTTGCTGCAGTGCTGGATTGGCTGGCAGTAGCTGCATGCCAGACGTCAGCTGTCAGCATGCATGTTTGCACTTGCCAGCTCGTGATTGAGGCCTCTTGACAGCTGGCACGGCTGTCAGAGGTCTCTTTCCAGGAGTACCAATTGCTGAAGCTGGACGGCTGCCACCCAGTACATGGGCTGATGCAGCAGCTGGCCCTGGCTTAGCCTTGTCGATGGGGTTCTGCAGTGTGATGCTCAGAACGCCTTGACATCAGGTAGACAATATTAAAACTGCGTGAACCATGCCAACATGGCAGCTAGCAAAGTCCGCTGAGCACCTAACACTCTCAACATCTTGACATCTACCTTTGGACCAAGGTAAAGGGCGTTGGCCAGCTTGACTTCATCATCCCGAAGTCTCCGCGGCAAATCTGCCATTCTTCTAGCCGCCTACTCAGTCAGGGTAGAAATCCCCCGCGACCTTCGACTTCACATGAGGTCTTAAAAAAAATGCAAACTAGAACATAGCAAGTCGACACGGTTCATACGAAGCGCAGGGGAAAGATTCAGTCCCCACGGTTCATACGAAGCCTCGCAAAGCAGCAAAAAAAGAAAAACGTTTTTTTCTCGACAGAGTTTGAGCTTCTGGCCATGTAATGGCTCAGCCAGCGGCAGAGACGTACCAGCCGGTTATCCTGTCCCCTGCCATAACTGATTTACATTTCCTGGAGTCAGCTGAGCCGACAATTGTGGCGATTTGCACAGGCCAGCATGCATACGCGACAAGCAGTACGGGCACATCTTGAACTTGCTGTAGTAAAACACCGTGGACACCACGCTCCACCAGCCACACAATGTCCCCTATCCCTAGCCCCAACCCTAACCCTAACCCCAACCCTAACCCCAACCCTACCGGCCTTCAGGGAGTTCTTGCGTTCCGCTGCAATTAGCTGTCCTGAAGCATTTGTAGCGGCTATGGCTGCTGGACCACAAACTTTCTACCTTGTATCAATTGTTACAACAAGTACCAACAAGTCCAAGCGTGTTGCAAGTTAGAGAGCATCACTACTCGTGCCACTTCAGGCGTTGCTAACTGACCCATGTTACACGTGTTACCAATCCTGCAATTGTGTCCAGCGGGCAGAGAGGGCATCATCGTGCGTGCATAGCCACAGTTGTACAAACCTGGATGTTGACGAACCTGGATCTACTTTACTCCACGTGCTGATGGTGACTCTGATCTCTGTAGCGTGCTGCTATGTGCTGGGAGATCTCCCCATGTCTGGGCAAGCGAAGTTGATGGCACACAGCTTGGCCTGCATGTCACGATCCTTTGCCTCTGCCCCTGCCTCTGCCACAGCAGTGTTGAGCTGTCCCCGCAGCTCATCATACGACAGGCAGGTGGCCGAACACAAGCGCCAGCCATGGTTAAAGACAAAGTGCTGCATGACACCACTTGAGAGGAGAAAGCAGGCCATACAAACCTGGTTGGCTTCTAAAGTGGTGCCATATAAAAAAAGTTTCTGGGTGGTGTGACTGACGTGTCTGAGATGTGTGGACGTCTGGACAGGATGAGTGTGGTGTGAAACTGGCATGTGTTGTGGTGCAACATGTTGGTAGACGCTGTGGTGTGACTGCTAGAACTGCCACATTGGCTTCAGGGTGGTCACAACACCTGAGGTCATAAGGCATGAACTCATCGCATGCATGAATGAGGCGGATTGCCAAGTGGAGACAACAAAGGACAGCATCAACCTCTGTCTACAACTGTGACTAACGATTATGCATTCCCTCCTGCATGCATGCAGAATGACGAGCTACGGGTAAACCTCAGCATCACTGTGGCTGAGGCAGAGGCCAAGGACCGTGACATGCAGGCCCAGCTGAATGCCGCCAGCGGCCAACGCCAGACCAAACTACGGTGCATGCCGCAAGCAAGCAATCACGCAAAATGGCAGTTGTAAGCAAGCCGCCCAGGCAACAATGTTCAGCGGCTGAGATCATGGCCAATACTACCTTGCAAGGCAGTTTGGCCTTCCCTATCTGATTGGCCAGTTGCCGAGATGGTACGGTGGTTCCGGCCATCCAGGATGTGACGTGACGTGACGGAGACTCCTTCTAGTCTCAAGGTGAACTGGAGGCTTGGATGTGTGTCGGCCATGATGGCAGTGGAAGGGAGAATTGCTCAGAACTGGCAAAATTCTTTTGCTGCAACAGCTGCTGCAGTTGCCCATGCCACAGGCCAACATCATGGACGAGCCGCATGGCAGCAAGAGCAGAAACTTCACAGCAGGCCATTGCCGCAACAGCAGGCTATTGAACGGCTGACAGAGGAGTAACAACCCACAGAGCTCATGGCAAGCTCGCCAACCGAGCATGGTTACTGTAAGCCCGCAATTCATCACACGCTCTGGCACGGTCCTCATCGCAAACAAGGTTAAGAGGAATCGGGCAGTAGCAGGGACTCATCTGGAGGTGACACCTTCAGCAGGGGGTGGGGGATGGTATAGAAAATGACCGTATGAGGGAGTGGGTATCTCTGAACCACTTCTACGAATGCTAACTGTGTAAGGAGCTCAAATTCAAGGTTTTGAGTCATTCTGACATGGTCGACTGGGTGGTATAAAAGTCTTTCAAAAGCTACAGTGACATGCCCTATTTCCGACCGGCCCAAGATCTTTTCCGACCTTGTTGAGTATTTCATGTTTTGCGGATCAACCACGGCGAATTTTAAGATGTGGCTGGTTGCAGCTTGTTGAAATCTATTGAAAAACACCTGCATCTTCCTAATTCGCCTTGTGGGTGGTTTGTTATGAGCTGGGGAGTTCGCCAGGCCGCAGGTCACGCAAGCAGCGATCCAGAACCAGATGCAGAGATGTGCTTGCATACCTTGGAAGTGAAGTTTACCTTTGGCATGCCCCCATGGCCTGTGACATGGGTGGCGGTTAAGGTGTCGATTAGGGCCGGCTGGGCTTTGATGAGCCATAAGTGGGGCGTTGTTCAAGTGAACTATGCAACCAAGTTGTCCAAGGGATAGGCCTTGACAACAGCTGTCGATTGAGCCCACGTTCATATAATTCTGGGCCGTTACACGAATGGTCCTATTTGGAAATTTTGAGGCCATTTTTCTAGCTAGGGTCACGGACTTTTAACACCCTCCCATCTCGCCTTCGGTATGATAACTCTACATAGTATGGTGTAAAGCATGTTGACCACGGATTTAGTGACGGGTGTGCGAGCTGACCCTGCGACAACACTTACACCTCTGTCTTACACTTTTGTCTGGGCACCATCCGTGCACTACTGCATCCTTTCCTTTTCAACACCTTTTTAAACCGGGCAATCTTCCATGTCTTCTTTGTACAGACGCGGGTTGAAAATAATACTACAGGCACCATCAACATCATGCAAGTCACGCAGGGGGATTGTGCACACAGAGCCCCAAATTCCTATGTTCCTATGTTTTTGAATACCAAGGCATTTAAGAAATGTGGAGCCTATACCATGTATGCCTATCACAAGCTGGGAGGGATTCCAACCCGTGCAACCTACATGTGAAGGGGATTGCGACACACCGGGATGGTGGTCACCCCTCGAGGTGCTATCCTGACTGCAGACCTCGTTAGACCCAGAAAGGGGCCTGAAAACATGCACATGGTTCAGTGTTCATTGTCGCTCAAATGTCATGTCTTAACATATCCGTCTTATTCCATCCACACCGTCCTGATGCTGGGCTTCTCACACACAGAGAAAGAGTCCCAGAGTATGAGTACTCACACACTTGTAAGGAGACTTACAAGCAGAGTTCCCTTGCACTTACAACTCAACATGACCCGAGCTTCTTCGCTTTGAATTAATGCTTGGTCAGTTGCGTAGATGTGGAATGAGGAGGACGAGGACACAATCAGGACACAATCAGAATTTTCCATTTACCTGCATTTCTCCAATCTCCAATTGCAAAAATCAACTGGCTCTGACGTCACGGGAGCAATGATATAGGCGCTCTGCAGGGGCTCTGCATGCCCCCACCGCTCAAGGGGCGGCTGCCATCAGGATGAAGGCAATCTGGGCATGGCGTGATGCCTGCTGAGCGTCGAGCAGGTGCATGTCACGGCCCATCCCTGCGCGTGAGGCATGGGCCGCCAAGACGAGTGTCTTGACCTGGACCTTCACTCCCTGCCCGCATGCCTGACCCGTCCTGCCCGCCTGACAGGTGTGCAGGTTTACTGAAACGCCACTGATCACGGTATGATGCCATGGATGTGTCCTCTGCGTGGGATGGCGGCCACGCCAACTCAGGTACAGGAGATGCATGCATGACTGCATGAGCTTGCAGCTACATGCACATGTCCTCGCTCCGCACAGACAAGAGTTGGATCAATTTCACACGGATCCCAAGTGACAGAGAGCTTGTGTGTGAACAGTGACAGACAGATTTTGTGTGAAAGTAGGCCGCGCGCAGCGTTCAAACGCCGGTCCTGAACCTTCCACAGTTTCTAGAAATCGAAAAGTGTGAGAATTGAGGCGCAAAAAACCCGCGCCAATCGCACTTGTGCCATTCCAGAGTTCACTTGCGCACAACAGCTTGCTCGTGTTGCCGGCACTACTCAATTAAGGCTCAACCAAGGCACACAGACAAACACCATGGCTGAGGTCGAAACCTTTGCCTTCCAGGCAGAGATTAACCAGCTGCTATCTCTGATTATCAACACCTTCTACAGCAACAAGGAGATCTTCCTGAGGGTGTGTGCATTGCAGAATTGACGCCGGGCAGCCGGGCCTCTGAATGATCTGCTTCGTTGGACTCGATTTACAACGCCGGCGCTTACTTGACTGTGCAACTTTGCAGGAGCTCATCAGCAATGCTTCCGATGCCCTTGATAAGATCA
>QAXH01001762.1:0-10904 GCA_004335635.1 Chloromonas sp. AAM2 | reverse complement strand
CCCCGTCACTACCCCCTCACTACCCCCTCACTACTCCCTTTCTCTTGCAGGCGTTCACTCGCGTGACCCAGCAGCAGGCGGACCACGGCGAGGCGTGGAACAACCTGGCAGCCCTGTTCAGCGACATGGGCAGGACCAAGGAGGCGTACAGCGCACTTAGCCACTGCGTCAAGTGGGTCATGGGTACCGGGCGAGCGGACAAGTGCACACCATGGCATGCAACCGGTGCATGGGTGTGCCCCAGTTGCTGTTGTTCAGCATCGTTGATTGTGAACCATCACACACACACACACACACACACACACACACACACACACACACACACACACACACGGCTAGCAAACGCCGTCGCGGAATCAGTTTTTTGGTTGGCTTCTCGACCTCACGAACGATGCCGAATCAATGCTCGTATTTCACTTGAGGTCCTGCATGCACAGGCTCGGCAAGGATGAGGAGCGATCATGCTGTCAGTTGCAACGCACCAGTCAAGAACTCCCTACAAGCACACCTTGCAGACGACCAGTACTGAACGAAACCTGCATCTGTTCCCACGCTCCTTCTGCCTTACAGGCACAAGCGGGACAGTTGGCAGGTGTGGGAGAACTACGGCTCAGTGGCTCTCAAGGCGGGGGCGCACGCACAGGCACTGCAGGCGGCCAAGCAGGTAGGAAGAGACGAGGGACAGGCAAGCTAGTGTTGGCAGGCATGCAGCAGAATGATCATCACTGTCATCATGACCCGTATTATTATCATCATCACAATTGTTATCAATAGTAGCATTAGTAGCACTATGGTTATGATAGCTCCAGTTAGTACGAGTTTGCACTGGAAGGGTCGCCTTCTTGCACCATGATTTCGTAATGCGTATAATTTCCCATCAATGCATGAATGATGGTACTGCTTTTACAGGTCTTGAATTTATCTCATGGCCAGCGCATGCCTCTGGAAACCGTCACAGCACTGGTGGACGTCATCGCCCAGCCGCCAGGATCCGTCACCGAAACGGAAAACTCAACCACCACAACTGCCCCTGACATGCCTGAGGATGGCGATGAGGGAGAGCAGGGGCTGGGGGCATGGCTGTTAGACCTCCCAGGGATTCTGCCGCCTGCGGTTGGGTTAGAAACGGTCATGGAGGGGGAAGAAACCGACGAGCACGTGACTGCTGAGCCGGCAAGCCGGGGTCCCTCCCAGTATGAACAGGACGTGGCGAGTGCGGAGGAGCGGTCACACCAACAGCTCAGGTATGTGTGAGAAAGTACAGCTATCTCTAGCAACAGTATGCCAAATGGTAGCGTCAAGGGAGGATGGTATTAGTGAACAGTCAGAGGAGCACACTATTCTCTAGCAACGAAACTGGCAGATGTTGCAGGCGGCAGGGGAGGAAGGGGTGTGGGTCTCTGGCATGGCTGGCTGCCTCGTCTCTTGCACGGCTTGCTAGCGTTGTGTATGTGTAATTTCTGTTATTTGTATACCAGCAACAGCTTTCCCGCGGTTTCACAGCTCCCTATTGGGTCAGCTATTGAAGGAGGCCGTGAACCTACAGCTTGCCTTGTAAAGTCTGTAAAACGATTCAATTTCCACACAAACTGACCCTTCACACCTTCACAGGGCCTCATTGGGTCAGTTACTAAAGCAGGCCGTCAACCTGCCCTGCTGCTCCCCGGGCCTGTGGGGCTGCCTGGGGCGGTTCTACAGGCTCACGGGACACGAGGAGAGCGCCAAGGAAGCACTGCTGAAACAGGTAAAGAAGCGGCTGTGCAGCTTGCACGGGCGGTTGGATGAGGGCGTGTCACAGCCGCTGGTGCATGGATGGTGTGGCAGTGGGGCTACGGTAAGACAGTGAGGTCATCACTTCATCGCTGTCCAGTGTACAGATCGGCAAGACCCCGAGGGCAAGCCATTCATAAATAGAACCCATCTAGCAGCTGACGTACGCACTGCAGACTGTACTGGTTAGCGGGCCACCATTGTGTTGGTACTTGCCTTTGTGTGCAGGTGCGTGCCCTGACTGGCACCTCATACAAGTCAGACGAGAAACGGTTTGTGGAGATGGCAACCGCCTCAACCGAACTGGCCGAGTCGTACGTTCAGCTGTACAAGAGCAGTATAGCGGCAGGCAGCGGCAGTACAGTCCCTAAGCCTGCCACACGCGAACTGGCAGCGGCTCGCATGCAGCTTAGGGGCGTGCTCAAGCAGTGCGAGCAGGCGTTTTCTGAGCACGTGGCTTGGAAACGGATGGAGCAGGTGTTGCAGGAGGTGGTGCAGCTTGAAGAGGAGGCGATGAAGGCAGCCAAGGCAGCACAAGCATAAAGTGTTTATGATTATCTCTTGCAGCAGCATTCGTGAAAGGGTTGGCAACTTCAGTTTTCTTCTTTTGAGCAGAGTCCCCAGGGAGGTTTTCCCTGGGGCGCGGAAATGCATTGAGCACGAACGCTATCGAGTCATGCCTGGATCGGAGATGGATTGTCAGATGTTTGAAGGGGAGACTGAACCTATGTACTGTTCTGTCGCACCAGCCCAAGCTGACTGATTGATCGAGTGTTGTTGGCTGGTTGCTAGTGTTTGATGGTGCAGGCGAGCGGATTGTGGATTCCTTGTAGGATGTGTTTGGTTCGGACACCTAACACCTTTCGTTGCTTTTGCGATAGGCACTGTGATTTGATTGTTGTTGTTGTTCACATGGCCTTCAGTCCGGGGAGTACTGCTCAGTGGGGGCGAAAGAGGGAGGGAGGGAACACAAACAGTGATGTGATTAAGAGCGAGCGAGCACAGTGGGCGGCTGACGCCACATGCACGGTGTCCCACCTCAGCCAGTATCACCAGGTGCTGTTGCGCACGCTGACGGTTATATTGGGTGGTGCAACTTAAGTAAAGTTTGAGCGATGCCAGTTGAGGTTCTTATCTCCTTGCCAGCTGCCAACTAACAACAGCATCGTATTAGCATCTGTTTACGTCGTCTCTGCTCCCGTACACTCCAGACTTGCAACGGCAGCCGACTTTTCAACACGAGGCAGGTTGTGCTTATTCATCAGTTCTGGACTTCTGGTTGCATCCAATTCTCATAATGCAACTTTGATTGATTCAGCAAGCAAGACGAAAAAAAAAAAAAGAAAAAAAAGAAGTTTGCCAGTTCTGGGACAGTTCCTGGGAATAAAAATCTAGTATGAACACACTCCTCAAAAGACTACTCCCACAGACAACTGACAGCCTCATCACGGTGCCATTCCCAGGAATTGTCCCAGAACTGGCAAAGTTCTTTTTTTGCCGCTAATCATGCAACATGTCCACAAACTGGGTCAGTTCAAAGACGTGCCCAGTACACAACCTGCCCCACACGCAAGGCAGTTGTATTAGATGTGAGCAAGCGATAGCCTAGCGGTTAATGCGGGGCAACGCTGTCGTGCCTGATGCTGTGAGAAAAGCGTTTGTGCATCTGTGCATCGTGGAAGCAGCTAGTATGATCAATAGCAAGGTACTGCATGTGGCCGGCCCCTTACGGCTCCCCACAAGGCCATGCTATAACAATGGCAAAAAACCTTTGTGGAGGACAGCTTTGTTGAGGCAGGGAACTGGG
Organism: Chloromonas sp. AAM2; assembly: GCA_004335635.1. Classification (NCBI taxonomy): domain Eukaryota; kingdom Viridiplantae; phylum Chlorophyta; class Chlorophyceae; order Chlamydomonadales; family Chlamydomonadaceae; genus Chloromonas; species Chloromonas sp. AAM2. The sequence continues at coordinate 7,327 of QAXH01001762.1, read as the reverse complement.
AGCAGTAGCATTAGTAGCCAACGACCGAGTTCTGGCATGCTTGTACCATGCATCGCGTTACGTTTCAGGCAGCCGTTTCTGTAAGCAACTGGTATCCTGGCTTTCAGAGCATCAGAGCATGGCTTGCACTGCTGACCAACTTTCCCACGCCTCAGCTTTGCCCACATGCTGTAAGTGTATATATTGATTACAGCAGTGTGCCGCATGCACCGAGCGCGAACGCTGGCAAGCCAGGCAAGAGACGAGGCTGGATACCGCCCTAGCCAACCCTGAGCAACAGAAGGCAACTCCAAGGCGCAAAGAGCAAAGAACGCTGTGGACAAGAGAACTCCTTGAAGGCATACTGCCAATGGCTGTCAGTAGTTCGCACAGGAAAACATGAACTGTCATGGGCGAACAACTGTCATACGCCCGTCAAGTCATGTTAGGGCTTACTACTGAGTGTTTACTCATCCAATGCCCTGGTTATGAATACGTCCTGTGGTGGGGTGCCAGGCAGCCAAAGTCATCACCAAAGGGCGGGAAGCACTGCCATAGTAAGTGTCATGTTGGGTGAGTGTTGCCTAATAAGAAACTCTTAAGTGTCATGTCTGGTTGAGTGTCGGCCCGGAACATCGCAGCATGCATGCAGTCCTCCAACATGCGCCAGTGTTGGTAACCTGAGCCACACTGCTTCCAGTTGGCATCGAATAGCTGCATAATCATAAAGACCTGTCAGCCCGCCTGCCCCCGCTGCTTCGCACAGCTCTTCAACCGGTGGTGACCCAAACAACAGCGGCACCCGACCATAGCAGCAACCATTGGGCATCAGACAGCTGCGAAAACAGCCACACGCCTGCCTGCCTGCCTGCCTGCTCTATTCAGTGCAGCACGGTCTGATTTGTTCCTCTTGGCGGTTATTTGCCCTTCTTCCCGCCGCCCACACCCCCAATCTTCCCCTTCTTTGCCGCCGGCCCGCCCTTCCCCGCTCCCGGCCCGTCTTTTCTCTTGCCGTCCGTTGCCTTGCTCGGCCCCGCTGCCTTGGCATGTGAGGAGGAGGTGACGCCGCTGGGCTTGAAGAAGTTCTCAATGCGTCCCTGTTGTGCCTGGACGCAGCAACAGACGCGGCACAAGGAAAGTAGCACGACGATTGAGATTGACAACCAATCAGGTTCGGTAGGGCAAGACAGCACAAGACGATCCGGAGTCAGATAGCAAGACAGGGCACAAGGCAAGAGAAGTGGGTCTATTTGGTTTGCCAAGGTGGAGCAGCACAATAGCCAGCAACAAGATCAGCAAGCAATCAAATGGCAAGACAACAGGCACAGGGACAGTAGTCAGGAACAGGCAGCTTTTAGTACTCAATAAGATGCGTTGCTATGTCTGACGACCAAGTTGCTATGCCACCAGCCTGTGTTAACCAAATAATCATGCAATTTGTACTACATGTGTTTTATCGACCCCACCTCACACCCATGACCCAAATGCACAAGCAAACGGTCGGTTCCATGCCCGTATGCTGACACCCCCTATGGCCCGCATGCTGGTAGGGAGAGGGCACAAGCTTGCCACGGGCCGCCGGGGTGTTGGCACGCTGGCTTGGCGGAGGGTAGCGGGTGCAAGGGCACTGGTAATAGGTGGAGCGGTTGAGGCTGGCCGGCGCGCCCTGGGGCGGCGAACGGTGGATGGGGCGGAAGTGATATGGGCATCGGGGGTGTCAATGGGCGTGACATTGACAGCTGCAGGATCGGCAGGGCTTCGGGGGCTGGTAGAGGGGGCTAGCGGGGCTGCAGGCGTTATGCGTGTTCTGGACCGTTGGACAGTGGTGGTGGTAGCGTCGGCTGATGTGTCACTTGGGCTGATGGTGAGATCAGCAGGGGCATGGGTAATGGTTGTGATGGGGACGGGAGTGACGTCAATGGAGGAGGGTTTGTGTGACCTGCGGCCGCGTTTGGCCGCCGCAGCGGTAGCGAGATCAGATGCTGAACTTGCCACAGCAATCGCATGACCAGGTGTGAGGGGATCCGTGGTAAAGATGGGATCGGCAGGACCTTGTTCGGGGGTGGACTCGGTTGTGGGTTGTGTGCGTGCTCTTGACTTGCGCGCTGTAGGGGGCGTGGTTGTGGTGACGGGGACCGGAGAAGCAATGACAGGTTGAGCACCTTCAGAGGTGGTGGCGCGCTTCCGCGCCCTGGGGCGTGCGATGCTGGTGGTATCGGGAGCACTTGTGAGAGCGACTGGTGCGTGTGAGGCAGCCGGGTGGGGCTCGATGGAACCGGCAGGCGTCTTGCTTCTTCTCGAACGCCGTGCGGTGCTGGTGGTGTTGAAAGCACCTTTGGTGACGTCCGAACCGTCGTCGGCGCGAATGACAGGGACAGCAGTGTTTGAGGTAGGGTTGCTTGAGGGGGAGGAGAGAGCAGTCGCATCGACAGCCGGGTTTCGCACCCGCCGGCGCCTTGTGGTAGCGGCCTCAGTGGTGGCATCCCTGCTGGCCGAGGCGGCGGCGACACCAGTGTTGGTTACGTCAGCTGGTGCAAGGGGGGCCACAGACGCTTTCCGTGCACGTGGACGCCCGGTACCAGTGGTGACAGTAAGGGCCTTGATGCCGGCGTCACTGGAGTCGTTCGGGGTGGGGTCGCTTTGGGGGGAGGGAGCGCTGGCATCGCCAGGCGCTTGCCGTGCGCGTGGACGCCTCGCCTGGGCGGGGGCGTGACTGCTGCTGACCGCTTCAACTGGGGCAGCAGGGGCGATGGTATCGACATCAGCGAGACCGACGGGGGTGGCGGAATCTTTGCGAGATCTGGATCCCGAGCGCGTGCGAGTGGCAGTTGGGGTGGTTGGAGCGGTTACAGGGGTTTGGGGGCCACGCACCTTGCCCTTGCTTGATTTGATCCGCGCGACTGTTTTCCTCACTCTGTCTTCGCTGAAGTTTTTCTCCGTGACCAGAAAGTGCACGAGTCCCTCCTCGTCGGGGTCGGACCACTTGAGCGGGGGGATCTCCTGCAAAGCAAGGTGGCAACACACAGGGTGTTCGCACACCATTTACAGGGAAATAAATATGTCATATGTCATATACCACACTTCGGAACTCTGCATTGCAGCGCTGTGTGTCACATTCATACACTGCACAACTGTTAATTTGATAAGAGTCTAACATAAACACGGCTCTGTCACAGCATGCGAAAGATTGCTTTTGTGGTCTTTTCACACCTGCTCTGTGTCCCGCAACTCTCGGACAGAAGAAACCTAGTACTCGCGCCTATCACCAGAAAGAACTAGTACACCAGCCTCGTCACCCCTCCCTTTCCTCGGCATCCATCTGACCCCACTTTGCCTCAGCCAATTCCCCGTCGCCTGGACAGGCTACAAATCGGAAACCGGAGCCTGTCGCCGCGGGGGGTGATTCCTCCCCCCCCCCCCCTGCGGCCCTTAACAACAAGAACAACAAAATAACCTCCTCCCAGGCCTACCTCCGGTTTGACCACGTCCGGTTGCGCAAAGAACGCGTGTGCCTGCTCCCACGGCCAGTCCTCGGGCACCGGGTATTTGGCCGGGTCCAGGGAGGCCAGCAGGGACTGCATGTCGCCGTGCTTCTGTAGAAGGGCAAGGCAAGCACGTGAAGCACATGCTCAGCTTGTTCGGTGCACGTGTGCGCTTCTTTGCTGTACACACACTGTTCATTTTAAACAGTACAGTCATTGCAGCTGGTGCAGTACGTTACTGCAACGACTCTATATTATGTTCTCTGTTAGCTGCCATAAAACCAAGAACAAAACCACGCACATCACTGCACACAAGCTATAGCAAATGTGTGCAGTTGATGCCAACTAGGACCTGTACAATGTTACGGCACGTTTGTCACCAAATTGGCGTGCGCATGTAAGGGTGGAATGATACTGGTACAACCCATTACTGACCTGTATGAGCTGCATGGCCCTGACGGGCCCGATCCCCTTGATGTTGGAGGCGTAGTCGCAGCCGCACAGGATGCAAAAGTCGATGAACTGCTCCTCGGTCAGCTTGATGGCGCTCAGCGCCTTGTCCCGGTCAAACTCCGTGATGGCCTGGGTCGAGCTCTGCGGGAGATATTATTCAATTTATGGTGTGGCATCCCTGGTGCAATCATCGGTACGATGTCTCATTTGTGCTTGCGTTGTTGTGTGGCTATCAACAACAAAGGCATTCGCTCACTATCACTCCTGCCTTTTGATACATCGAGTCACCACCGCTGCTGTCCTGCTTTCCAGTTGTACACACTCACTATCACTATCACTCCAGTTGTACACTATCACTATCACTCCAGTTGTACACACACTCACACTCACACTCACACTCACTATCACCATCACCATCACCATCACCATCGCTATCACTATCACTGGAGACTGAAGACGGCCCAATATTTGCCAGTTTACTTCCTCACCGCGAGACACCCATTCACTCATTCAGTCACACAGCTGCACTTGCACGTGACTGCATGTGACTGCACGTGACTGCACGTGACTGCACGTGACTCCACGTTTCCTTACCGTTGGCGCCATGAGGTGCCTGATGAGCCGGGGGCACCCGAAGGTGAGCGCATCCATGTCTTCCGTGGCAACGCCGTACACTAGGCCAGCCTGCACACACACATACATACACATACATACTGCACACACATACATACACACAACCAGCAAAAACAAGGTGTCAATCAAAGACAAACGTCTGATATAAATCAAGCTGAAACCAGCATGGACAATTGAGTCACAGAGCGAAACCCAGGGGACTTCAAATGTGTATCATGTTTGCCTCTGCGTTGTGGAATACATCAAAAGTCAAGCCCCAGCCCCCAAGCACCACCCTGCCTCGCAGCCTACAGCATGTCGACGTCAGTGTGTCAGTTTCAATTGGTTTTGTTGCCGACATTGTCCCTGATGGCAACATAACCTCACCAACCACCCAACCGCTAGAAACGTACCTTGGCCATGACTGCACACTGTGCCTCTGCCTCACTGGCCGCGTCCACCACCGGCACCCCCATGAGCCCCAGCAACCGCCGGCACTCGTCATTGTGCTCGCGCGTAACCTGCAGCATGCATGCATGCCTCGCATGGTCATGGCCATGACACAATATTGAGCGATGGCATACTACCCGGTCACGTTTCGTTTCTACTCCGATCAACGTGTCACATGAGATGTGCATCACTTAATGGTTCAGTGCGCGATGGTTGCATCACCATCACAACATGGGCAGTACAATAATTGACAAGAATTATCAATGATGATGTCACACTTCTGAAGCATGTGGCCGGTCATGCAGTCACATTCCTTGCAGCACTCCACAATCCATTCAAATCAGCACACAGCATGATCGCGCTCAAAGCAAAGCAAGTTCCATGCTCATCATGGCATGCACATACCCGAAAGACATAGCATTTGAACAGTTCACGAACCAGCCCAGCAACAGAACAAGTCGCATCACTTTCAAGTCACTTCAGTCAATGACCACACAGCAGCAGTAGGTCGCCAGTGACTTGCATCAGAGGAGCACACCTTTCACACCAAGTTCTGTGCCCCTCCCTTCAGTCAGTACATTACACACTACCAGAACGGTTTTCCTCTGACCGTTTCCCACCTTGACAGTCCGCTTGGAGTACTTTTCAATGTCCTCCTGGTTGCCCGACTCCTGCGCAGTCTTGAGTGCCTCACTCGCATCGTCACGCCTGGCAGCCACATGCAGGACATACATGCATGCATCAGACGCACATGCACACAGCAGAGACCATGTGCAAACCACACGCCATTATCGATCGCCAAAAGACCAAGTCAATACATACACTTTGCAGCCACATGCATACCGTTTAGACCATATCTCATTCCGCAGGGGGCAAAATGACATTCAATAATAATGGTCCCGCAGGTCCCGCACCCGTACCAGAACATTAATTATTTTTCACGCAGGCGTCCCGCAGACACAGCCAGACATCAATATAATTACGCGCAGCGTTCCCGCAGCCTGTGCGGATGAGGCTGAGAGGAGTGGGCCGCTGCAGACGCTGAGGTGATCGTGCAGTGTTCTATGGCGTCAAACACTGCCACCCAGTCCGGATTGCTGCTCAGTCGAGGCCATCAGCGGTCATCGGCGGCCGGGCGGGTGAGGGGGCCACCGACAAGGGCGCTGACGACCGGCTTGATGGGGTGGCCGGCGACTCGTGCGGTGGTGGCCGAGGGGGGCGCAACAGGGGGGCGGCCGAGGTGGTATCCGCCGTGCGCTCATTCCACCGGCTGCTGGGTCACGATTCGCCCATGATCACCTTGAGAGGCTACCATGAGGATCTGACCGCCGCGATCAAGGCGTCAGAGGGCGGCGGGTATGACGGCGTGGTGGCGATCGTGACGGATGTGGAGCAGTACAAGCTCAAGCCGCAGCCCACCATCGAGCTGGCTGTGGCGGGGGGGCAGGCGAGGCTGGGCGATGGGAGCACGGTCGACGCCACCACCTCCTATCGTACCATGGCACTGTCCTCCTCAACTGCAATGTCATGGGCATCGACGATGGCAGCCGGGATAGTGTGGTGCAGGCGAAGGTGCTGGCCCTCCACGTCATGTCGCTGGCATCGGCGTTGGTGGCAGAGAGTCGCCTTCAGGTCACCATCATTGCACTGGGGTCGACGGCTAAAGGGGTGGCTGAGAGGGAGCGCGCCAATCATGCCAGATCGTCGCTCGCCCCCGTCATGGTCAGCTCTGCCAATCCGGTCGCTTATCACCGCCGCGGCTACACATTCGGCAAGAGGGTGCTGGAGGGCAACAGGGTGGGCGAGCGATTGTTTGCGGCACTGACAGCGGGTTGTCTCCCAGCAACAACTATGGCGTCGCAGCGAAAGTCATCAGCCCCCACACTCACATTCGGGGCAGGTGGCAGAGGGGTTGACACAGGCCCGGGCGATCGGGACGGTGGTGGCCGAATCGATTGCGCGCGCTCAGGCTGCTGTCACCGACGTTGGGAGGGACGCCGGCATCCTCATGGAGCAGCTCAGGGATGGGGGTGATCCGGCGACCGTGCAGGCCCTCGACGACTTCCGGCGGGCGCTGTCAACCCATACCGAGGTGTTGAAGGCGGCCGGCGAGGGTATGGGGCAGATCATGGTGTCGCTCGGATATCCAGCCAGCTCATTCGTTGCGGACAACATCAGCGGCACCCCCAATGTCCAGATGGGTCGCCAAGGTGCCAAGCAGCCACCACCAGCAGCAGGGAGCGGCGCCGTCCCACCCCCCTCTGCGATGGGGGGGTTGCCGCACGAGTCGCCGGCCACCCGCACGAGTCGTCGGTGGCCCCCTCACCCGCCCGGCCGCCGATGACCGCCGG
>QAXH01001760.1:0-19046 GCA_004335635.1 Chloromonas sp. AAM2 | reverse complement strand
TAATCCGCCCCCCAGTCCGCCTCCACCACCACCACCTTCTCCACCCTCTCCTCCACCTCCATCTCCTGTCTACCAACCTCCAGCTCCTCCTCCCGGAGCAGGCATGGAAGTAAGCAACATCACACTAACCATTCATTGTTCTTTAATTTGCCTGTGTTCATGCTTCACCAGAACTAGTCAGGCAGAGGAGTGGGAGGCAAGGTCGTACTGAAAACAAGGACAGCCTACCTGCAGCTCTTACATCCAGCAGAACGAGGCCAAACTGACACCGCTCAAGGTCTCCCAGAATCAACATCTGCGAATGGCATGCTTGACTCAAACTCAGGCAAGACAGTCAACCATGCCTTGTCCTGATGCCTCCCTGCTGTTAATGGTTGCCATGCACTTCCCACCCTGCAGGTGCCTGCTATGCTGGCTGTGGCAGCCCCTGTATGCCAGCCCTCACCCCTGGGCTACTCTTGTGCACGCAAGCTAAACGCCGGGCCTGCAGTGCTGCACTACTCCGTGGGCGGGAAAACACCCGACAATGCATGTACCCGCGCGGCCCTGCCTGGGGAGAACGGAGCACCTCTACGACCCGACCAACCCTTGCCCGAACCTGAAGCGCTGTCTGCTGAGCTGGAGCAAGCTGGAGGGGTGGGTGACCAGTTTCGTGTGTTTTCCACCCGTGCTGCTATGCGTAATTCAAAAGCCACTCTTTCTATGGTTTTCATCCCCAAAGGATCCCCAAAGGACAGCTGGCAAGGGATCACCCTTTCCTCCGGACTAGTCTGCCTCACTCGCACGTAGTGAGGGCTTGTACTGCACGCTTGACACGTCACATCATGCTTGAGAGGAATTTTGCCCACATTACAGGCAGGTGAAGGGCCGACCCGTGCGCATGCATCAATGCGCTGTACGTGTGCAAACGCGAGTGTCCAAGTGCAGTGTTGTGCTTTACTTTCTGCAGGGCCTCCTGCACATGGCCCTCGAAGGGCAGACTACAGGCTATGTTACTTTGGGCTTCACAGGTAGGTGTACACAGTTTGTTGGCTGGTGATAGCACAGTGCACGTTGTGGAGAGCACTCACGTACATGTGTGATGCATCTGCCTTGATCAGCCATGCGTAGCAAGCTAGTCGCTCCTGCAAGCACACCCCTCAATTGCCCACACCCCACTTCCAAACACGCTGCACACATCTTTCTTTTCCCGCACTTGACCAGACAGTGTCCAGCATTGATATTGTTGTCCAAACAGTGTCCAAAGTTTGGGCAACATTGCTTGCTGTGCAGAGGCCTCCGGTCTCATGTACCCTGCTGACGCGGTGCTGGGCATGATTGATGACCTGGGAGGCGGCATTCCTATAGTCGACACCTTCCGAGTCACAGGTGAGATTGAGCCTTGGCATTCTCTTGAAAGGGGTGCCGAGCCACCACAGTTGGAAGGCGGCCTGGTTGGAAATTGCAAGGTTCAAGCGCCCACAAGCGTCACAGCATGAGCCTCACCCCTGTCACAAGCTGTGACTAAAGAGTTTGGTCTAAGGTGTTTCTTCTGTCTCTCCTTACCAGAATACGAGATGGATGAGCGGCATCAGAAGGACCTGGAGTGGGCCAAGTACCTGGGTGTGGTGCAGACAGCCGACGGTCGCACACTGACATGCTTTGCCCGCACCGCCATTGTGAAGCCCACCGGAGCAGCCAAGAGAAGATTGCTGCAACAGAGCGATGTCATGGACGCGACTGTGCCAGCTGAGCTGATTTGGGCCATGAGCGGAGACCGGGCGGACGGGTGAGTGGGTGCTGCATCAGCGGCACTGAGCACATGTCATCACTGGCCTTGTAAATAGCGGTAGTTACAACAATAATCTCAGCATCATAACTGACGGGAAATGAAATAAAGCAACGGTAAAGAAAAATGGTTGACAGGGAAAGCTGGGACTGCTGCAGGTTGAGGGGCCTGCCCTCCAGCAGCAATGGGCAGGGCAATTGAATGTGTGAATGTGTGGAGTGGCCAGCACACGAGTTCGTTTACTTATGTACCAGGGTTTTATCACCCTGCTTACATCTGCATGTCATTGCTGTCTCATTGCCACCCTGCAAGTCTATACTGATTTGTTATGTTGCGTTGCCATCAGGCGGGCCAGAAGCATATCACAACAGTGACTTGTTATTTGATTGACTGTTTTCGTAACGAATTATGCGCGTTTTCAGGTACTCTGACCATCCATGGTACGGAGGCGTGGCTTTGGATATGTCGAACCCCAACGCCCCCATGATTGACACCACCCTGAAAATAGACAAGTACATCTTGGCCCATGCTGTGCTGCTGACTGTGGCGTGGGCTCTGCTCGCCCCCATGGTTGCACTTCTCGCACGCCATAGGTGCGTGCACGCTCCATGTGGGCGCAGATGACAACCAACACATGCGTAGGCATAAGTTGCAATGGTTTGCGACCACCATACAGTAAACTTTCAGGCGTAGGCATAAGCGGCAATGGTTTGCAACCACACGTAACAGTACCAGACAGACAGCTACCCAGCGCAGGCAATAAGGATGTTTCGATGTTATTTGTCCACTTGTCCACAGTAGCGTGCATACTCACCCTTGCCCTCATTGAAGGCAAAGTTCAATCGCAAGTGTAGGAGGGCTGGCGTAGTGGCTGCAACTAACACGAGACAACTCCGTAACCGGCTGTCTGCTCCTTTCGCCTGTCTTTCTTGCAGGTGGCTGATGACCGGCAAGAACACTCGGTTCAACCGCCCCGCGCTGTGGTTCAACCTGCACGTGTTCGTGGCCTGGACAGCAGTTGCCTGCAACGCAGCAGGCTTTGGCATTGCGTACACACACTTTCCCAGGTGAGCCTTGTTAACTGGTTTGTAACACCAGGGACTGATTTGTGGGACTGGGAACCACCAGGGACTGATGTGGGACTGAGTTTTGTACCGCCCTGACCTACCCTGAGCAAGACAAAAGTAGAAAGGCACTAAGAACGGCAGGCCTGATTTCAGGAAGGAAGAACAACCTGCTACCTGAAGGCGACTGACTATTGCCAGTCTCAAGTGTACAGCGCCTGTTGTGCGGGCATGCTCGCTGTACAAGTATCTCTCTTGAGTTCGGAATCTGACTTGTTCTTGCAATGACTTGAGACTCATACCAAAGTGAGGGATCGTTGCCATCCCCCTCAAGTCCACAGCGCCTGTTTGGTCGCATGCACGGACTGCAAGCTGAACAGAGAGGGATAAGCATCTCTTTAGTGCAGAGTCTGACTCGCCTTCACGTGCTTTAAAATGCAAGCTTGCAATGAGTTGGAGTGCACTAGTCGGTGGCTGCTGTGCATTTGTTGAACGATGTACTCGCCGTGTTATGACGGGCAGCTTGAGCGGTTAGTGCAGCAGTTGCTTGGACTTTGACTTGAACTTTGACTTGAACTAACCTAACTAACTGGTTAACTAAACTTGGCTTGGACTGGGAAAACAATCCTTGTCGCTGGATGCGCTCAGACGTATGGCCATGTGCTTCACCACCTCCTATGCACTGCAGGGCTCGTCAGTACAGCGGCAAGGAAACTCTGGATGTGACTCATCACTGGCTGGGCATTCTGACAACGGCCGTGTCCAGCGTACAGGTGCGCAATTTTGACAGGCCCGTGCTTCACGTTCTGCACGTGCTTCAGGGATCAAGTGCAAGGTTTGCTGGTGTTGTTGTTGTTGTTGTTGTTGTTTACATGGCCTTCAGTCCAGGGAGGACTGCTCAGCAGGGGCAAGGTAGCTCTGAGCCCGCGCTGGACCCTCTTGTGCGCCGTGTATCCCTGTATCCGTGTTCTCACTTGTGAAGTGCGCATAAGCAATGGATTCTTCTGGTGCTGGTCTGCCTCGTCAGGTTCTTATTGCCCACGTGATAAGGCCGGCACCAGAGGCCAAATGGCGGTTTTTGTGGGGCTACGTGCATCGCTGGTCAGGACGCGTGCTGCTCCTGTTGGTGTGGGCGGCAATGATCACTGGAGCCGTCGAATACCATCTGCGCAAGTAAGGGCAACTCTGCTTATTATTCAACCTATGGCCCTGAAAGTGCACAAAGTATGCCAATGCAAGCTGGTGTTGCATTTGCAGCTGGCAACTGATGCATTTGGCAAGGCAGGGCAGAAGTTCACAAGGTGTATGCCAAGATTGTACAGGCACAGCTACACTGGCACCACAGAGGGCTCCACAAGACCGCATGCGAGAGACAGGCAGTGGTGTTAGCTCAGATTAGCATTGCTGCGCACTGCTCAACTAGCCAATGCCACAACGATGCGTGTGCTGCCTGCGCTGCGTGCAGGGGTGCCAGCCTCGTCGCTTGGCTTGTACCGATCCTGGTGGTGCCTGTGATACTCTTGCTGGTGGGAGTTGTCTTGGAGGTTGCCAAGGCTTATCAGGACAAAACCGAGCCTAAGGTGGAAGTGGTGTGGGATACTGACAAGACTGTTGATGACAAGGTGGAGCGACACTCTGGGGAAAGCCCTCAGGCCGGCTCCGAAGCCAGCTCACCAGCAGGAGATGCACACGTGCATCTGTCAGGGCAGGGCAGGTAGGAAAAGCCAGTATGACACATGACCAACACATATCGTAGCTGGTGTAGTACAGAGATCGATGGAATTATCGCAGAGCCTATGTGGCTACGTTTTGCGTATTCGGATCAGCCGATGTGTGTGTGCAGACTGCACAGGCTCATGCTGAGTGTAGGAAGCAAACGGAAGCAAACAGAAAACTCGGGAGACTGCTCTGTTGTTTAGAGATGGGATGGGCTTGCAGCTTTTCTGCTTATGTTGACGTTATGGGAGTCGTTACTCCACTCACAGCCAGGCAAATTGCCGTTGGAAACTTGACCACGAGTTTTGCTACAGGCCGTGTCAGGGCACCTCCACAGGCCGGGCAAGGCAAACAAATCGTAGTCTAGTTCAACCACTGTCAACACATATTCAAACCAGATCATGGAATGACGGGTGTGATGAATGGACGTTTGCTTGTCCTTTCAGCAAACCTGATCCTTTGTCCTATTTTCTTACGCCAATCCACGATCTACAAGGTTTACCAGGAGGACTGTGCATTGTTTAGCGAGCCACTAGTACATGCTGCTGTGCTAGGCTTAGTGTTGTGGGGCATGCTACTGTCGAGAACTTGATCCCATGTCACCTATCATCCGAGTATGGGGACGGGACGAACAGAGTGATCATTCAAGTTTTATCACTCCCTTCACAGACTTATTGACGTGCACAGAAACTGTCCCTTGACCTTGGTATCAACCATGTACGTTTGCTGAACATGCGAGCATGACACTTACAAAACTGTGCTGCTTTGAGGCTAGAAGTTCCTGGTTACATTTGCTCCCAGTGAAGCAAATCAATCAATTGTGCACGGGTGTTCAGTTGTGCACCGTGTTTGCATGGGAACTCGGGACAGAGCTGCTGAGGCATCTTGCAGTCTGCCCTGACATCAGCTCCCGTATCATGAAGGTTGGAAAGTGGTTTTTGAATGTAAGAATGGTGGCTTAGCGTGGGCAACGTGCCCCGTTGCATGTCCATTGCAACCCTACGTTCGGGTCAAAGGTTGCGTCAGTTGAATGAGGCGATTTCAAAGCATGGCATCCTAAGGCATGGATGATGCAACCCTAAGATGTGTGAGAATTCCACACGGCCAGAGTGATTGCACATGGTAAGGAGCCAGGTAGTTCTTGCAGGACCAGAGGCAGGTTGGGTAGCACTGCCAGCCGTTCCATCAATGTACAGCGACATCCGCACACATGCTCAGAGAGGCAGACAAGAACCGGGTCCAGAGGAGTGTGCCGGTGTCTTGGGAGTGTATCTAGTGCTCATGTCAGGACGGGTGTTTTTTGTGCAGCCGGCGTTGTGGTACGTGGCAGAGCACCTGAAATCAGAGATATGAACAATGTGTGGAGCAAATCCAAAATGATAGCCCTGGTATGATCCACATCAGACTGGCAAGCCAATAAGCCACCAACTTCGAGTTCAGATTGTCAACTTGCGCAGGCCATGGGGTTACGTTGCCATTAGAGCCACAGCAGGTATATCTGCCTTCAGAATGTTTTGGAGTCCCGTGTGCACTTATTTGTTGCCAGAGTGAGAGAATGATGAGTGTTGAACACCATTCCGACATGTGACAAACCCTAGCTGCATGCCGGAGCTGACATTGGCCACATCACAATCAAACACATCGACCACACATCTAGAAGATATCAGGCTGTTCAACGCTCGACTGGCGCTCATTTCCCAACGATAGCCCTCGGCACGCGCCCATAGCTTGCTCAACTCCAACTCCAGCACAGCACAATAGGCGTGATGCCACCAGCAAAGAACGATCACGATGGTGCGTCTTTCAAAGCTCTCTTGCAGAACACAGAAGTCTGGCGCCATTTTCGGTAACTGCAACCCAGCTCTCTTGGCTGACGCTCTGTCCTTTCCTTTCCATATGCTTTCCTCCGCCAGTGGTCGTCAAGCTGTTGCTCATTGGCGATTCGGGTAAGTTGCGTTGCTGCAGTGGGCTGGATAGGAGCTGTGAACTGGCAAGGACGCTCGTCATCACAGACGCTTTCGTCATAACCTCGCTTGCAGGCGTGGGAAAGAGCTGCTTGCTCTTACGGTTTGCTGATGACTCGTTTACCTCCAGCTTCATTACCACCATTGGGTGAGCACACAACCTGGAGGAGGAGCCGTGCAGATGCACAGCCATGCACTCATGCGCAGCACTTCATCCCGGGCATGTCACACTTGCCAAGGGCTGCCTATAGCTTTTGACATGCTGTCAGGCGTGCCCTATTCATGCTCAGGTCGCCCCCCCTTTTGATCATGCCCCTATACCAGCTTGCCCACACTATTGAATGGCTGCGACTAACCAACGCATACCCACAGCAAAACCTTGGCCACGGCAAATCCATGCACACCATGAGAATCATGCCATGTGTATCCATACAAGCATTTGCAGCACGTGCAGCAACCAACAGTTTGCCTGGTGATTCGGCACACCTCAGCATCTCTGTCGTCCTCACATCCTCGTCCTATTAACCACATTTGTTTTTACAAACAGGGAGGGAATCCAGCCCTCCAAATGTAAAGGAGAATGCGCCTCACTGAGATAGTAGTGGGGGCGATCGCCTCTCGGGGTGCTATCCTATGACGTCAAGCTTGTTCTTCTCACATCCGGCGTTCATGTCCTTTCACGCATCCCCCACACAGCACAACAAGTCGAAGCCCTACGCATGAGATGCACAGCACTGCCCATACACTACTCAGAGTCACCTCGTGATCTTGGTGCATGGGGTGTCTGGCCCTTGCACCGACGTTCTCGACATGCCTACTGCTGGAGTACATATGTGGCTGCGTGTATAGCTGTGCCTGTACGCATGCTGCAGGATTGACTTCAAGATTAGGAAGCTCACGATAGGGGATAAACTGGTCAAGGTGCAGATATGGGATACGGCAGGTCAAGAACGGTTTCGGACCATCACAAGCGGTGAGCATGCAAGCCACAAATGCACGCAGCCAGAGTATGAACATGGCAGTATGAACATGGCATCTTGGCAGCAGTTTGTGTCTTCTACCTGCTATTGCCCCATCTTCCCGGTTACCGCTGCAGTCTTCCAAACGTCGAAGTCTTTGCCATGAGCCATGCATGCAGCTTGTTGTACAATTGCTCGCCCTGCCTCGCACTGTACAGTGCTACACCTGCTAGTACTCTGACAATTAGTACTGCTGCCGTTTGTTTATTTGTTTGTCTATTCCTTGATGTATGCCCCACTTGCCGCTCATGGCAGACCACACATGTTGGTCACTGATGATCATTTACCATGCATCATTGGTGTTCATTTTCCGTGCTCGGAGCATCGCTGGCGTTCATGTGCCATGCATGCAGCGTACTACCGCAACGCCATGGGCATCCTCCTGGTTTACGACGTGACTGATGAGGGGTCGTTCAACAACATCAAGGGGTGGATGCGCAACATTGAACAGCATGCATCAGACAATGTCAATAAGGTAGGAACGGCCGTCCATCAAGCAGCATGCATCAGATTTTTGTGCGTGCATGTCTGTTGCACACATGCATGAAACAGCGCAGCTCCCAACATGCCACTCCCAGCGCGTGCTGCCCTTGTATTAAGCTTAGGCGCATGCAGGCCTTCCGTTCACCCTGCTGTGACCATGCAGCTTGCAAAATTAGGAAGTTTGAAGTTGACACCACCACTATGTCCATGCCATGCCATGTTGTGTTTTCACAGATTTTGGTGGGCAACAAGTCAGACATGTCAGACCGGCGAGCGGTGCCATACAGCAAGGGCAAGGCATTGGCAGACGAGTACAGGCTGCAGTTCTTTGAGACAAGCGCCAAGACAAACACAAACGTGGATGAGGTATGTGACAATTGGATGGCAATCAGGGTGCGTGTCAGGAGCGCCAAGGGATGTGTTGGAAACATGTAAGAACGCGAACAGAACAGCATCCACATGTCAGTCAGGATCGTTTGATGCTTGAAGACCAGCAGTCTTCCTTGTCCTGTGCCTGTTGTTGCACCTATTGCCCGTACATTTGTGTCCTCAGCTGCGCATATACTCATTGTGTAAGCTTGTTCGTATCTGTGCAGCCCGTGCCTGTGCTTTGGACGTCTGTCGTGCGCAGGTCTCTGTTTGTTGTGCAACACCTGTATGGGTCTTCGCTTTGCAGGTGTTCACTGCCATCGCTAAGCAGGTGATTCAGCGGCTGGAGGAAGCGGATGCACAGCACGTACAGGCAGAACGGGCGCACCAACAAGCCACCGTTTCCTTAGCACAGCCCTTAGATCCAGCAGCAAGGCAGAAGAGCGGCAGCTCATGCTGCTGATGGGCCGCCCTCTTGTCAAGCAGAATCTCAAGCAATGAACAGAAAGCTTGCTCTCTTCGACTAGCATTCAACTGACTATCCTGCCGGCAAAGGCAGAGGAAGACGAGCAGCGGTGCTTGGCAAACTGTGGAAATTGAGTGGCAGCTCATCTAGCCTACAGTGGTCCCTGTTAGGCAATGTGGCAAAGCCACCATAGTCACAAACAGCGGGTGATAGACATGTGCATTCAGCAAGGGTGGCTTGTTTCCTTGGCGGTAAGCCATCGAAGGCTACTACAGACTGCTGTGCATAGCAGTCGAGTTGTTGCGGGTTCAGCACGTGCCAACGAATGCACTGCAGCACTGAACAGAACAGCTTATCAGGGATGGCCAGAAACAGGCTTGGCGTGGTGACAGCTAGAAAGCAAATCTTTACGGCAGGCATGTGGCTGTAGGCTTGGGGATATGACAGGGATAGCTGAGGAACTCCAAGCCACAGCCGTAGGAATGGCAGACTCTGCAGACTCTGCAGACTCTGAGAGGTCTACACAAGAGTCAACCTGCAGGCATGGCATGGACTGATCGGTTGGCCAGCCGTTATTGGGTACCTGCATGAGATGACATGACTGTTGGCTGTGAAGGCATGCTGGCTTAGCCGTAAGGCTACGATTATTAACCTTTAGTTGAGTGGGATAAGGTTTTGGCATAATGGATCTGAGCATTTGCATGGGCATGACCAGAAACACTTACAGTGTGTTACAATTGATCAGCCGCCACGATTCTATTCGTCGGTTTACCGCAACGCAGTTCCATTTTTGTATTCGTGACAAATTTCAAGGTAAAGTTCTGAAGGAACACAATGGGCAGAACGTGCTCACTTGTGAAGGTGCAGAACGTGCTCCAGTCTCCAACAGATCTGATTGAAACCCATGGCGCCATCTTTCCTCTTAGTTCTTAGTTCTTGTTCTTTTTCACGGAAATTTGCACACATTGAAAGTCAGGATGTTGAGCGCCGTCACCATCTGACGAAATAGCCATTGGCAAGTGCCTGCCTGCTCGCATCATGGGCACAGTGAGCATGATGCCGTGCATACAAACACGACCACCGCTTTTCAAATGCTGTACCTAGTGTAATCCTGTACCAGTACTGTGCAGCACAGGTGGAACACTGTGCATTGATTACTAGCCCATTGCGCACTTCGTCAAAGGCCATGTATAAATCTTCGTCTTGTGTGCAAAATACAAGCAGAGGTCTGGTCACACACGAGAGGAGCAGCACAACACAAACGCCCGCCTCCTTTGTGGATCTCCAGCGGGTTTGCAGCTTGAAAGGTGGTTGGCGTGCGGTGGCGATTTCCAACTATAACCCAGCCAATGGCTCCAGACATCAGGCCTGAATCCCAGTCAATAAGGTGGTGCAGCAATCAGGATGGTGAGGATGAGATAACTGCATTTGTTGATACGGCAATGGCGCACGGCTCAGCCGCTTAGCCAAGTGGGCCCTGGCAAATTGCGCGTCATTGAATGTCGTCAGCAGTTCTCGCGCGAACCCGGCACGACCGGTCAAAGCCCTAGCTGCTCCTGTCCCCAAGGCAGCCCACATTCTGTACAAGGTGTTCTCGCAGGGTATCAACTAGCGCTTCAGGAGTGTAACGCGCGTTACACGCTTCAGCAGTGTACGCGCCGGTCATCGGAGCTGTTGACCAAGGGCGGATGCTGAGGCCAACGACGGACACCTCGGCCGCTCATGACGCGAATAGTCACCAATGGAGCAGCCTGGTGGACTGCGCCTGGGACTACATTGCCGATAAACTCGGTTCTAAGGATGCGTCAGCGCTCAGGTGGGAATTTGACTCGGTGCTCACTCATGCCTTCGCCACCTTTCACAGCTCTCCTTTGCAGCAATAAACAAGCATATGAACGCAGGCCGTTTGCTTGGCCGATGCCAACTTTCAAGCCCTTCCTCAAAGTCAGTGGTGAAGGAATGAGCTCTTGGGCGTCACAGTGCTGGCCTATTGCATGCAGGCCATCCACAGCCTTGGACTCCCGTATCCCGTATACTCGTGATAATGTGCTCAGCCGCCCACCAGCCATCTGCCATTTGACCAATTGCCTGCCGACCATTGTTGTGCATGCGCAGGCGAGTGAGCCGTGCATGGCGTGAGGACCTGAGCCGTGCCCTGCACACGGTGCAGCTGGTAGACCCTTGCCCGTCCATGCTGGCATCCACTGCCAAGCGCTTCCCTGGACTCAGAAGCCTCGCCGTGGTGGGTCAACATAGACATAGGCGGAGGAAGGGGTAGGAAGGGTGGCCCGAGAGGATTGTTAGGATTCTAGACCCTGAGTGGAAAGATAGCCTCACGCCCGCACACCACGGACCATGCTTGACCAACTCACAAGTGCTTGACAATCTGGATACTGCCATTCGGTTTCTCCGCAGTAGGATCACCATGAACAACCCAATGCGTGGCGTTCGCCTGCAGACCCTGACACACCCGTGGCCTCACTCCTTCGTGCCAGAAGCCCCACCCACATCACCCACAAGACACAACCAGCCTCGGCCACTGCCCTCACTCTCAACAGAGCAGCTTGAGCCCAACAGTTGGAACCAAAGAAATGAGCAACAGCCGGTCCATTCCGCATCTATCCCAAACTTGACAGAGCTTGTGATTCAGGGCTGGCCTGGGTCATGTTCTGCGTGTGAGGAGCACGTAGCGCATGGCCACAGCCTGTCTCAATCCCATGGCATGCGGGCCACGCCTAGTGTGCCTGTGCCACTGCTGCGTTGGGTTGCTGCGGCTGGAAAGCTCAGGAGCCTGCACATAGCCCGCTGTGCCCTGCCCACGCCAACTAGACTGCATGTGAGTTGCAGCTATAACCAAAAGCTGCAACTGAGTTGTAGTTACAACCAGATTGTACTGCAAGCGAGTTGATGCCTTAGCCGGGATGCGTTTGTTCAGTGCGTGGGGAGAGCAGCAGGCCCAGCACAGGGCATCAACAAATGACCGCCCAATACTTGCTCTGTATCAATTCGTTCTTCTAAGGATTGTGCCAGTGTGCCTTAGATAGGTGTATGAAGCACTGCTGGCAACCAGCAGCTGGAACAGACAGTAACAGCTGTCCAGCAAGGAGGCCATGTGCTCATGCCTGCAGAACTGCAGTCAGCTGCTGGAGCTGCATCTGGTGAACGTGGACTTCCCTGCGGTTGTGCTGGGTACTGACGGCAGTGCAGGTACGGTTGTACACCTGCCATAGCAGTAGCATTGCTGCAGTGGCGCAAAGTAAGCACCCAGCAGTGGCGCAAAGTAAGCACCCTTCCCTACGTTCAGACCATGCACATGCACACACCGGTGCAGTCAACATTTTGATACGCTTTCATATCAAATGCTCATTGTGCGTACCACCTGTGTCCCGATTGCGGCCGACAATACTGCTTCTGCTGTAATCCTGAAGTGCTTCTGCTGCTAGTGCTTCTGCTGCTAATCTTGAGACATCCAACCTACTCAGCAGCACTGCCCGAGACTGCTGACCATTGACTGCATGTATACAACAACACTGTCCGTACAACTGTCATGAATTATAACTCCCGCCTGCACCTTCGTCGCAGACTTTGGCGAAGCCGTGTCCGCATCTGCATGCAGCCCGTTAGTAGCAAGTCTTTCCCGTCTACCTCGCCTGGCCACGCTAAGCCTGCTGCAGCACGACCCGTCCCTACAGGCCTCACGCACCCCCTGTCTGAAGGGGCTCAACACCCTGCCCTCCCTCACGAGCCTCAGCCTGGCGGGACCAGCAAGACTGCTGACGGAAGCAGCAACCCAGGTGAAAGGCGACACAACTGGTATGAACAGGAAATCCATGTGACCTGGGATTGATTGGGTTGCACAACCTAGCCTTTCCTTGTGTTATGCTGCTCTGGCTCGTGTCATGCACGCTACCGGACACATCAAGGCATTGGACGAGCGAACATCGTATGGTCAACAATGACACGATGGTGTAGTAGAGTTCTGAAGCACTAGGCAAGACACCATCATCGCAGAGGCCCCTTCATGGCAGAGGCCCCATCATGGAGAGGCCCCTCAAAACAACGCCAGAGGCGTCAGTCTAGCCTGCCCTCCAGTTAAGTGACAGTTCATGCAATGGTGGCCACGCTTTCCTGCTTGCCCGTGGCCTGTGCATACAGGAGCTCATGCTTGCCTTCAGGTCCCTGGTTGCATTTAAGTTAGTCATGATCTCGACAAGTTCTGAGTTAGGCTACTTATGACCTTCACTTTGCTTCGCTCAGCATGTGAATTGTGTTTTTTTTGTCGCTCAGGTCCCAGGTTGGCAGAGGCTCTCTGTCCTTTGTCTGGAGGCTGTGCAGTCTCCCGTGAACCAGGTGGGCTTACTCATAGGTGAAGTTGCAGAGCAACATTCCAAGTAGGGTTACAGATTTGCACTTGTCAAGCGTCATGTCGTCAAGAGCCTATTCCCATAGTGGATGCAACAGCTGTGCGGATCAGCGCTCCATGTTGCATGTGTCAGCTGAGCCAGGCGGCAGGCGTGCTGCTGCAGAAACAGAATCGTTACCCACATTATATTTCAGAACTGTGCACGACCACCACTGATTGGCAGTTCCGAGAGGGGCCTTCCGAGCTGCACACCCTGGTGGCGGCCATGGCGCCCGGTGCACATGGGCTCACCAGCTTCACATGCATGGGACACGCCCACGTGTCAGACAGGTGGGCAGCGTACAGACCAGTGTCCCATCTACCAGCCTCCAGCTAACCCCTTTTTCCTGCTCCGTGCACCTTTGGGCATGCTAAACCTTTAGCTGCATGTGAATAGAGCTTTTGTCATGTTCAAACATCTTGGATCAGCCTGGGTAGCAGCTCAGCGTATGCTACTGGTGCTCGGAAACTCAACACGCCCTTTGTGAAGTTGGCAACGCATCTCAGCTTCAGCTAGCAGCACATGCTTCACCACGTGCTTTCACAACGCTCACATGAGATGATGTTCGCTGATGTTCTGAGCTTCATGCATGGATGGCACTGCAGATGCATCTCCGTTCTGGCACGTCTGTTCCCGTCCCTGCGCCACGTTTCCCTGTCCCTCGACCAGTTCGCACATGACACAACATGGAACCCATTGCTGCCGCCTGGGGCTGCAGGTGCGGTGATGAGTGAGGGTTCTGCAGTTACCACGTGAAAGGCAAGAAGGCCGGGGATGCCAAGCCGCTTGTAGCCGTAGATTGCTGGTGCGACTGAACTGTTTAGCGTTGAATTTACGCATGCGCCTCGTGTTTTGGTTGGCAACCTGACAACCTGCAAATGCACTCAGGACTGCCTCAGGGATGCCTGGGAAACTGCTCGAATCGCTTGACCTTGGGTCAGTGGCCACTGAAGTACTGTCACAAGACCGCTGTTAGCCATGTACTACATGGACTGCAGCACACAAAGAATTGTTGAGTGTAAGACTCGCGCATGAGACGCACCCTGGGCAACGTGCCACATGAATTAATCGGCAAGCCGATATGATGTGACCTGGCACAGGACTGTTTTCACTGCGTGGCTGGCGCATAAAATGTCCCCCTTGCTGCCTGACATATCAGTTGTTTGAACCGGGTGACTCATGTATCGGTCACCAATGACATACGTTCCTTGCTTATCAGGTGTGCTGCATGGTGCTGTGAGCGCATGCGGCCTGCACCGTCTGGTGCATGGCAGGCACAAGCCGCTGCTGGGCCTGCGCCTGGGCTACGTGCCCCTGGAAGTCAGTGTGTTAACCGCAATATTCGCCATGACCAGCCTGGAACAAGTGGACCTATCAGGCAAGTAGGCAGAGTTTGATGCAGGCAAATCTTCACGCTACACCCATGTACGTGTGCGCTGCAGGGGCCTGTGATAGATGTTCTGCAATGCCGAGAGTAAGCTTGCCAGGCTGGGCGCACCATTCTGCAGGAGTGACGTGGGCTAGCAGTGGCAGGCCAGTCACATGGACAAGCACGCCATACTGAGCATGAGCTACCAGAGCTCATCCCATCTTGCATAGCTTGTGTTTGATCACAGCCCCTCAAGCCACGGGAAGCAAGTCATGGCTGCAAGGCTATGCCTGCTTCTAGCCATGGCTGACGAAGCCTTTGAACCCTCGTGCTATACAGTTTGTTGGCTGACAATGGCAGTGCTCTGCGTGGGTGCATGTGGCGCAGGCTGTGCTCACGTGGACGACTCCGTTCTATACCGCCTGTGTGCTTCCCTTCCCCAACTCAAGCACCTCAGCCTGGCTTGCTGTGTCAACTTCACCGACATTGGGCTGGCGCAGATAGGCATGTGCCTGCCTCAGCTGACACATCTGGTCAGTGCAAATGACCCATTTGACGATTTGCCTGCCACGTGCAAAGGCTGACCCTTACACGCATTTCATGCGATGCTCTTATTATGCTGATTATTATCAAAGATGTGCTTGCTATCTTCAGTTTGTCTGCTAAGGAGGCTGTTAAGTCTGTTAAGGAGGCTGTATGCATGTCTGTTCATACAGTGTGCTCTTGTTTTGCTCATTTGGAGGTGCTTCTTCTAATCATTTGTCTGCCATCCGTGAAGCACTTGGCATTCTAAAGAAACGGTTTGAAGGAGCCCCACGGTGTTTTGATCAGTGCTCACATTCCGACTCGCCTGATTGTTACTGTTGTGTGACCACAGGACGTTTCTGACTGTGACCAACACGTGACTGACCTCGGCATCAGTCGTCTAGCCTCACTGCGGCGCCTTGCCACGCTAAACATCGCAGGATGCCACAAGTGGGTGTGTAGTTTGACATTCAGGCGCAGATAGAATGGAACAATAAGTGATCAATCGCATAGCAAGCAACCAGGGGTTTCAAGCCCTCTGAAGCAAGCTCTTGCGTAAAGCCATCACCATGATGACAAAGGATGGAACCAATCAGCCAGCCAGAGTGCTAACAGGTCTGGACATTCAAACGGATGGGATGTCCAGGATTCATTGTTTTTGTTGCTCATTTCGTGTTGCGTTTAGTACTAATCTGGTTATCACGCCCAGCTGTAGGCTGTCTCACATTCATAGTTACTGCGCCTTTGCAGGGTGACAGACGAGGGTGTGAGTGCTCAGCTGGGCACAGAGCAGTTCCCACAGCATGCCTTGACCCATCTAAACCTGTCCGGCTGCCAGGAAATCACAGATGCCTGTGAGTGGCAGGCCAGCAGTGCCTTCTTGGAAAGGGCACCCTGGCACTAGCTGGCAGAATTGTTAGCAACCCTGCCTGTGGGCTAGATCAAGTCGAGCTAAGACCTGCATTGCCTACGTTCCAGGACTAAGATCATCCGGGGTGACAAAAACTGTGCCCTTCCAGGCAGCTTAGCAAATGAACAAGGCAGCATTAGAACAAGGATGACACAGTCGCATTGCTGACGCTGGGCAAGCTGCAAGCAGTGCGTGGGTGTGCTTGGTAGAGCGGCAAGGCGCAACTTGTCCCCTGCTTATCTGCCAATGGTCACTGACTAGCACCCACAGGTAGCCGACTTGACAGAGGGTTCAATTCTTGCCGTCTAGCGTTCTGTGCTCTATCTCTCACAGCCGGTTGCCTTCCTTTCTGCGTTGTTCCTTTCTGCCTTTGGGGGCCAACCACTCACGTGTTGGCCTGTGATTCATGCCTGCAGGCCTGACATCTTTGGCCCGCAGCGCGCCCCGTCTCAAGCGCTTGTCCCTGGACGCTCTTGATCTGCTCACCGGACCAGGCATTCTTCAGCTGTCCTCCCTTCGCCACCTACACGGTCTGAGCGTGGCATGGTGTTCCGACCAGGCGCAGGCCGCCGCCGCTTCCCTTGCATGCGATGTCATGGGCCACCGTCTGGGCCCTCTGATGGTTGTGCCCCCAGGCAGACTAGAAGCCCCATCTTCACACAATCAAAATCGCAACTCACCTCAACCGCGGTGCTTGAAAAGTACGCCTGAGGCCGCTGTGCACTGTCGCTTCAGCTCGCTTCCTACGCAGAGGTATAGCGATGACAGCGTGGCGAGTGAGATGAGTGCTCCATGTAGTCGGGAGAGCTCCGTTGAGGGAGGGTGTGACAGTGAAGGCAGCGCGCCAGCGAGTTCATCCTCGTTCGCCAAGAGCACTGTGCAGGTCAAATTGAGCGCATCATGTGTGGGCTTCGTGCCCTTGTCTGAGCCTGGGCACGGGTACCAACAGCCATGGTGGCTGCAAGGCACCTAAGCGGGTTCAATATCAACTGATTGGCACCGTTTTGTGAGCCGATCTGTTCAATTGACGTGTGCCATGACGGCAGCCACGACTGCAGCCACGACTGGATCTTGCTCTGACTTCATTGCGAAGAAGCTTACGACTCGCTGTGCAGC
The DNA here is from genome assembly GCA_004335635.1 of Chloromonas sp. AAM2. Lineage (NCBI taxonomy): Eukaryota > Viridiplantae > Chlorophyta > Chlorophyceae > Chlamydomonadales > Chlamydomonadaceae > Chloromonas > Chloromonas sp. AAM2. The sequence continues at coordinate 1,874 of QAXH01001760.1, read as the reverse complement.
GACCAAAGCTGGTGATGCCAGCATTTTTCTTGCCAGCCTCTGGCACTCACTGACTGAAAAACCTCCTTGGTTACAAGAAGGGAGTGCACACCAGGAAGCAGGTCCAACGCAAACATCAATTCTTTGCGCAAATCGCAGAAACTTCTTTTAGTAAAGGAGAATCTAGCCGTGTCAGCAAGGCCGGTGAGTTCCTTGTGGTTATCACCCCACAGGATTCCACCTCAAGGGCCAGCGCAACCGGAATGTAGATTGCCCCGTTCACCACTCCTACTGTGGCTCAGTGATGTTCATGCGGCATACGGCAACCAGCGTGTACCATAAGCTATGTCATAACATTGCATCCTGGCCGTTGCTTCTGGCAGCAAGCCCCGTCAATTATTGAGCGGGCAACCATGACACATGGGACTTTGAATTGATTCATGAAGCTGGTGGGCTGGAGGGCGCATCCCCTTCAGCGTTTACTACCTACGGATTGGTTCCAGCGTTGATAAGCAGGTTGTTGACACTTAGCCTATCAGGTTCTACGTTGTGAAGCAAGCGAGCAAGCACATCGGTCGGTTACTGCTTTTGTCAATTTCAGGGGATGCAGGAGCTGTGTACAATACACTGATGTCCCCATGAAGACGTTGCTAGACCCTTGGGTGATAGAGACCCAAGACAGTGTCAAAACGGAATTGATGACGCGTCTATGTGGCTCTGGGTCACCTAGGTGCTTACCTGTGCGAGGCTTTCTGAAGTTTTTGATGACTCCCTGCTGTTCAAGCTGTGCGTTATTAAGCCTGGTTCCATGTGATCAGTTGTAAGCTTCATGCTTGGTTCCAATCCAATGCTTGTCATCCTTTCTTCTTTTGATAACAAGTGCTGTTTGCACTTTACCACAGAGCTGAAGCCAATGCATATGTTTACAAGAAACTGGCTCGGACACTGCAGCACAGCTAAACCCTCAATGTGAGGACTGATGTGCTTTTGTACGGACAAATGCAAGAGGGCTGCGATTTTGCGTCCTTTGCCCTGTATACATGTGGCCCTTTGCCTGGCCAGTTGTGAATTCCTAAACCAGGTTGCAATGGTAGCCCGATACGCCATTGCATTCAACATCAGGGACTGACAGTCCCATGAACATGCGCAAGTACTGGAGGGGCGTCCGGTTACAAGTCATGATTCGTAGCGGCAGAAGAAAAAGAAAGTTTGCCAGTTCTGGGACAATTCCTGTCAATACCACTGGAATTGGTGTTGGTGCTGTGTGTTGTAGTTGCAAAGTGTGATTGGGTGTTTGCAGATGTGTCACAGGTGTGTGTGTGCGTGTGTGTCCCACACGGGGTGAACAGCGGGCGAAAATCGCGTGTTGTGGCAGACCAACATATTGCACCTCACCACATCACTAGTCCCACACAACACTAGTCACTATACTGACTGGGTCACCACACATCATCAACATTTCAGTCACACCCCTCAAGAAATGTCCCAGAACTGGCAAGCTTCTCTTTTTCGTCGTTGTTGTTTACAATGATCTGTGCCACACGGTGCTCGCTGTGCTGCCTACTGAGCGGCCAGGCTGTGACAACGGTCAATGTATTCAAAAGATCGACCTTGTCTCGACTCGGTGCTTGTGTCCCTGTCTGTCTGGCTGTCTGGCTGTCTGTCTGTCAGGCGGGGCACACATCTTTTTCCAGACGGCTGCCTGAATAATGAACTTGGTTAGGCACGGGTTTTCCGGAGTGACCTGTTGTTGAGGCATATTGGAAAACAAAGCAGGTCTATATATATGTATTTACACCAGGGAAGCCGTCAGAGGACACGGAACGGGATGGGTACCGCCCTGGCCTACCCTGAGCAAGAAAGCAAAACGAAAGCAAGGAACAAAGCAGGCAAGG
>QAXH01001758.1:0-24165 GCA_004335635.1 Chloromonas sp. AAM2 | reverse complement strand
TGCATGCCCCCTGCGCGGCGGGATTTTTCTCGTCACACGGAACAGGTTTGGTAGGGTAGCAACGATCACACTCGTTCATGCTTGCAGCGTAACCGAAAGCCTGCAAGCACGGTTTCTGCAGACGCACGGCGTGTGTGCATTCACAGCTGTACTCAACAGTAGAGCAGGGGCCTTACGATAGGAGCCCCTTGCACGCATTTTTTTTCACGTGAACGGGTTAGGCTGTAGATAGTACTTCGAGCAACATAGAGCGGCATCTACAAATGAGGAGGCTATTCTTGTTGTGCCTTTCTCTGATCACCGTGGCGCCCAGCTCAACGAGGTGCGATTTCCGTTAACGGCTTCAATAACAGGGGCTAGAGGCCAGATTTTGGCTGTCTCCTGAAGGGCTCAACTATGCCATTCCAAGCCTTGGCGCAGCAGCTGCTGCCTACCTTCCATGCAACACCGTTGGATCATGCCATCGGCCATCATGTATTGTCATTTGACCGAAGCCATTCGCACCAACATCACGCAGCCATCAACTGAATTTAGGTTCAACCACCCACACCGTGCACACGTGAAAGTTTTTGGGCAGATGGCAACCCAAGGAGTGTCTGGCATGGCCTAGTTTTCACACCCTCCTTGCTACACATGCATACCACCGTAGTCACACCCCCACACTCATACACCATGGCTGCATGTCATGTTCCGCAGGGCATGGAGGCTCAGGCCAGCCACCGGCATGGTGGTGATGCCATCACTGAACTTCTCAGGACCTCAGAATCAGCGATACAGCGGATCCCTGAGCCCAGACAGCCGAGGGAGAGAGCGGGTCAGTGGCTTTCAGCACCTGCACACAATCAGAGCGCTATCTCATTGCATGTTGGAACACAAGGCCGCAATTTTAAGGCCTTGCGTGATTGGCATACGTCTCGCCGGCGAAAGGCTGAATAAAAACCATGCAGGCATAGACTATAGCCATTCAGCAAACATAGTCTTCTCCTCACCTCAGCTTACAGGCCAACCTGCCATGCACTTGCATGCCTGGCAGACGAGGCCGCCAGTCAGAAAGTAACATCAACTGTACCAGTGTTTGTGCACTATGTTTATGATGTTCTTGCACTTCATGCGCATGGGGTCACAGCGTTGAGTTTGCCATGATGAGAGCTGCACGCACGTTGGAGAGCTGCACGCACTGCAAGTTCAAGCACCGCGCTTCACCCAGCATTGTGCGGAATGCATGCACTGATCATGAGTAAGCATGCATCCTGCATTGTGCCCACGTATCAGGTCCATGTGGCATCTCCCATGCCATCATCAAATTTCAATGCCGTACATCAAGTTCACACATGCACTGCATGCACTGCAGATTCAGGGCAAATGGAGGATCCTGAATATTGAGGCAACTGTTGTGGGCGTGCACATGATCCACGTGCCCAACTCGGACCTTTTTTTCCTGATGGAAAGACCCAGTGTGAAGCGGCAGACCATCCCAAGCACACGGACTATCTTGGCAGGTGAGAGCAAGCCTTGCAGCGGCACCGGGTGCCAAAACCGGCGTGGAAGCGCTGTTTGTTTGCTCTGTCGTGTTGACACCTCGGAAGCTCTCCCAACGTTGAACGTCAAGACATCTCACATCCGTAATATGATGACAGTTTTGCACCCTGCTACCAGTGAGTTTTCTTGGCTTAAGCGCGCAATTCTTGGAGAGATATCATGTCCAGCTACAGTACTGTGGGTTGAACCATGAGAAGCCATGTTATGATGATGATGGTGATGGTGATAATTTCATATGATGCTGCTGCTGATGGCATGTGAGACCAACGCATTACCGCTGTTTTCAGTACAAGACACAAGAACTGTCCCAGAACTGGCAAGCACCTTTTTTTGTTGCTGCTTTGTACTATGCAGCCCTCATTGCGCCTACCTCTACGTCAAACCTGGCTTGATTCGGTGCTTCGCCCCACAGTGACCCTGCTCAAATGCTGCTTCAAACTCCCCTCAACATCCACTCTACTAGTAATGTCCACTCCACTTAGGCTTGAATTGCCAAAGTCCCACTTGGCTTGTAGTGCACTGGCTGAGGTTGCTGTGCATGACTGGACAAAGCAGCAACCGAGGCCCGATGAAGGGCAGTGCGCTTGCATACGCATGACTTGCCTTCCAATTCTGTTTAAAACAAGCAAAAAAACTGGTTTTTGGCTGCTTACTTCTGAAATCGCCGTGAGCCTAAGTGTAAACGCAAGCGGTGAATATGACGGGCACGATTTCTTTATGCCTGCCAGCTCAACCCCATCTCACCTGACACATCTTCTGCTATGATCCACGTTGCCTGCAGGCACGTTCGACTATCTTAAAGGGACTTGGGAAAATGTTCAGACGCCAGATCTGGTGTTCTGCGCCGGTCACACCATCACAGCGGAGGGAGAGATCATTGTGGCAGGCGGCATGGTGGGTGTGCTGCCATGCTGCTGTCAATTGACGTTAGCCTAGGCGGCTCTCTTTGGCATTTGCCTGCTATGTTTGCTGTATTCGCCTGGTGTACGCAAAAAATGCATACTGGTCGCTTCTTTGGGCAGCTAACATTAGCAAGCCTGTGTGTCAAGACCCGTAGCGGCCGAACATGACGCCTAGTGCGATAATGAAGTTCTGCTGTGTGGCAGATAATGCAGATACTGAACGGCCCACACCCTGTCTACTCCCACTTGACTGTGTGTGCCAACCTACTGGCAGTTAGTGGTTAACAATCAGCAATGAACTGGGTTTGCAACCAACTGACCAGCATAATGCCAGTTTTTTTTCACTGTTTTCCCTGCAGTTGGTAGACGCTGCAAACCCCAGCACCACCGGTCTGCCCGCTGGCATGCAAAGCATTCGGAAGTACAACCACCGCGAGAACCGTACCCACTTGATTCTAACGAACTCAACCATGGCATGGAAACGCTGGTGAGTGACTCAGTGATGGAATATGTGTGCTCAGCTGCTCAGAGGCCGGGTGGCGTGTGCGTGTGCGTGTGCGTTACATGGCCTTCAGTCTGGGGAGGACTTCTCAGCAAGGGCAAAGGCGGAAGTTAGAGAACGGGTGACGTATGATAGTGCAGTTGCACCCTTGGGGCACAAACTCGCACACAGTGACAACCGTATGCCAAACAACTGGCGGCACGCAAGTGATGAATTGAGTGACTGTGCCTGTGTCGCATGACAATCGACTCACACTACACAGAAGAAATAAAGCTGCACGTTCAGCGCAACAATCTGGTTCTGAATTGCTCATTAGCAGGTACCCTACCGTCACCCTGTTGGCAGACGGCCAAATCCTGATTGTTGGCGGCGTGCCTAGGGTTGGAGGGTCAGCGCCAGGGATCGACCAGATGGAAATCTACAACCCGTCAGGTCCCAACACGCAGCCCCTGCCACACGTACCCTTGGAACAAAGCTTCTTCAGGCACATGAAACAGGTGCGATTGTATGGGCGCATGGCTTGAGCACATGACAGGGACGTCATGGCTGTGTCTGATACAGATGCAGAGTCGTCCTGAGAACACACAGCTGGTGTGCAGAAGGTTCCTGACAACCATCTTGGGTTTAGGGTTAGGTTTAGGGTTTATCCTGACAACCATCTTGGGTTTAGGGTTAGGTTTAGGGTTTATCCTGACAACCATCTTGTAACCTGATCCTGCTAGCGGACATCGGGTCACGAACAACCCACAAGAGTTCTACCTCTTCTCAACCTACAGCTGGTCATCAGCAACCTGAGTGTGTTTAGCGTTGCCTTGCAGATGTACAATTAATACTTTTCGTATGCTTTCTTGACACTGATTTCTCGCATCTAGCGTGTGCTGTGGTGCCAATGATCCTGGGCGATGGTGCCAATGATCCTGGACAATGATGTCCAGGTGCTAATAGGCACTGGCACACCCTTAATATCATACGTTCTAATGTATTATACGTTCTATCGTGTGCTTCGTTGGCGTTGATTTCGAATGATGTTGTCCAGGGGCTGTAACAGGCATTGATACGCCCATGATGTTCTATCGCTGAAGTATGTTCATTGCTACCCTGCAGACGTATCAGATATTCTTTTCGTTGACGATAGACTCCAATACCTAGCGTGTGCTGTGGTGCTACTGGCTTGTCCTGCAGATGTACTACCCATACATCTTCGCGTTGCCGACAGGGGACGTCTTCACCTTTGGCAACAGACGTGGCCGTGTGTTTGTGGCACAGACTGGTGCGTGCATCTGCCGTCTTAAGAAGCACTTGCAGTCATTACTCTGCACTGACGTGATGCAATCGATCTTGCATGGTCCGGCCTAAGCAACGTGGAATTGATCAAGCATTTAAAGGTCTCAACAACCTTTGTTTATGGCAGCCGTAGAGTTCAAATGGCACCAGTGTTACGGCAGCCGCAACACGGCGCTTGTTTACATGTGAAGAGGCTCTGACTGGCATGATACGTGAAACAGCAAAAGTGATATTTGGAACACTGGTCGCACGTGATGTCTCAAACCTGATGAGACAACACCTGGTGATGATATCGGGCCGAAGACAATTTGCTGGTGTCACTGCTGACAGGTCTCCGTCACCATAAGTCTCTTTGAGACGGAGCAAGTGACACACAAGTTTGAAACACGCACGTCTGGCTTTCTTGACATACTTGAGGCTTGCAAAGTCGCACATGACGATGCTATGTGGCATCTGGTTGGTGGAGACAGCATGGCCGATGCCGCTGCTGATGCGGCCGTCCGTCCACACGGGGTCCAGACAACACAGCATATGATGTGTATGAGTTGTGTCCGTATGCCTGGGTGTCCAGGTGTGTTCCGGACAGAGCGTGGTTCGTACAACATGCCCTTTGAACCCCTGCCTGGCGACGACCAAACCCAGTTCCCGTACACCGCCTCTGCCGTGTACGGACCTTTGACCTGGAGGGATGACTACAGTTCGGTGAGTTCACGTATCTGAGAGTTGCATCACGTTTTGACGGTTACAGCACGTTTCTGACGGTTGCCCTGCGATGGACGTGTTCGCAAAGTGCCCATGCTGCACATTGATTACTTGGTCGCTCTGTATACATACCAAGGTAACATCAGACGTGAAAGAAGAAACACCCTCAGAGCCGTTACGAAAAAACCCTAATGACCCGCAGTAACGATCAATATCAACCTTAAAGTATGTGAAAATAAACTAGTAAGGGGGCACTGGCAGTGGATGCCAGCAAGCAGTTGGATACCTTGCAACAGTGGATATCATGACAAACTTGACCAACAACAGGAAACTTCAAGTTCAACATGCACAAAACCATGTTCTCCCACCACATGCACCCTTCACACGGCTTTGCCCAATTTCACAGGTGTCAACCTGTGACCCCTGTTGCCTATCCAATGGTGCATATCCGATGGTGCGCTGAGCTTTAGTACAACTGTCAGATTAAGAATTGTTGCATGTGTTCAAATTTTCTTACAAGGTTCTGCAGGCTACCGCCATGTAAACTTGCACCTGTGTGTCAACCTGTGAGCCGTTGCAGGTCGAGCTGATGATCTTTGGTGGCGCTCAGAACGAGAGTATGAAGGCGCCAGTGGCTGGGCGGACGGTTCGACGGATCAAGATCTCCTGGTCACGCAACGGTGAGTCACTGCATGGTCCACGTGCATGGTCCACCTGCATGGTCCACCTGCATGGTCCACCTGCATGGTCCACCTGCATGGTCCACATGCATGGTCCACCTGCATGGTCCACCTGCATGGTCCACATGCATGGTCCACATGCATGGTCCACCTGCATGGTCCACATGCATGGTCCACATGCATGGTCCACATGCATGGTCCACCTGCATGGTCCACCTGCATGGTCCACCTGCATGGTCCACTTGCATGGTCCACCTGCATGGTCCACATGCATGGTCCACCTGTATGATCCACTTGCATGATCCACCTGCATGGTCCACATGCATGCTCCACCATCATCGTGCACATGCATGCTGCATCTGCATGTGTCACCTACATGTGTCACCTGAGTTGCCCGCCCATGTCATGTCTGCTTGTACATATCTACATGTGTGCATATCTACATGTGCGCATACAGGCTCCTCCGGTCCTCATTCTTACTCTCTGGGTGACTGAGTGACTGCTGCATGTGTCGCGTGCGTGTGGCTCACGTGCATGTGTGTGTCATGTGCATGCATGCAGGCTCGTCAGGTCCCTACTCATACTCTCTGGGTAACTGGTCGACGGAGGACCTGGGCATTCCGCGAGTGATGCCGGATGTGACCATCCTTCCTAATGGGGACGTAGTGGTGCTGAATGGGGCACAGGTGGGCTAAACCAAGTATCCCTGAACATTGATGAACTAGCATCGACACATGACACATTGATGCAAGCTGAGGACATGGACTCGCTTGATTACCAACGCTCAACGCATCACAGTTGGTCGGGCAAAGGGGACGCAGAGTGCCGAGCAGCATCCACACATCACCATGCAGGCTAAGGGTGCCGAATGGATACGTAGGGGTGCTGATCACGGCACAGGTGGGCTGGGCAAAGCTTCCATTCAAAGACAATCAATGGCTGCCAACACACAGTCACACAAAGTCGGACACCGTCCTGTTCGTACATGCCGAAGGCTTACGATGTAGGTGATTCAGGCGCCCGAGGGGTTCGTGGGTTCAAAACACCGACAACGATTCATACAGGAGGCAGCCACACACATCTGCAGGCCACTGATACCCAATGGGACATAGTGGTGCTCAGGGGGGCACAAGCGGGCTGAACCTAGCGTTCACACACACTGATGCAGGCTAAGCGTACTGAGGTTTCCAGCAGTTTTCCTCGCGGTTGTGACTGGCGCTGTGCTAGCGTCCTCAGTGCATGCCCTGGATGCCGCATCACAGTGACCAGTCAACCCTCTTGCCGTGTCTGCAGCCTGCCACAACAGTTGTGATTTCATCGTCTTGTGCCTGCAGACTGGCCTGGCCTCTGATTCCGGCAAAGCCGACTACCCCGCCTTCTGGGCGCAGCTGTACCAGCCGGACCGGCCCAAGAACAGCCGTGTGACCCTACTGGCCGGATCCACAGTGGCAAGGATGTACCACTCATCTGCGTGTCTCACACCGGATGCTACGATTGTGGTGAGTAGTCGAGTGAGTGGTGGTGGTGGGGGTACGGGTGTTGAAGGAACGCGTTGTTGATGGTCAATCAGTAGTTGCACCGGACGCAATGGTTGTCGTGAGTGTAACATCAGGATGATGAGCCTTGAATGCTACGGATACAAGTTTTATGCCCTAGGGATATATACGGACGCTGTATTTGAGATAAGTGACATGCACGTCCCAGCAGGCAGATGACAGTCGTGGCCTGGCAGCTCAGAGGCCTGCTAGTCCATGCAGCTCAGGGGTCGTGTCACCCACAGTTTCACGGTCTCATGAGCAACAGGGTTAGGGTTAGGGTTAGGGTTAGGGTTACCGTGGTGGTGCTCATGGTGGTGGTTGTGTTGTAGCAGTTCAGTACTCACACTGCAGACGGCAGTTGTTGCGAGTGACGCGCATGTCCCGGCACCGATGAGACCTTTGCCATGCCTGGGTCAAATGAAGAGGGATGCCACCAGGAACAGTTACCTGTACACAAAAACCACGTGCTTGTGGTTTTCCTGGCTCGCAGGTGGCGGGCTGTGATGTGTGCGGCGGCCTCAAGTCCGACGTGCCCAGCTACAAGAGTGTGCCCAAGGTGCGCAAGAATTGATGCACCGTGTCTCATCGGTTCGCTTTGACTCGCTTGCATTGGGTCAGGCCTCGCTTGCATTGGGTCAGGCCTCGCTTGCGTTGGGTCAGGCCTCGCTTGCGTTGGGTCAGGCCTCGCTTGCGTCGGGTCAGGCCTCGCTTGCGTTGGGTCAGGCCGTGATCATCGGCTATGTCATCAGCAATGAGCTGCTCTTTCTTTGCTTCCAGATTCAAGTATCACATGTGATTCCATTTGCTTTTCTACCGTTCAGTTTTCCAGGACAACCTTCAGTCTTGTGGCTGCTTGGTTCTGTACAAGCGTACAAATGTTGAAGCAAAGTATCGTGTCTCAAGCCCACCTCTTACCTCCATTGCACTTCATGCCTTCATTACCTGTAGCTGTCAAGAGGCCGGGTTGGTCGCTGTGTTGGTCCACTCCTTGCCTCCACCTTGCCATTCCTTGCAACCTTCAACTGTTCAGATCCAGTTGCCATGCTGGGCCGACCTGACCAGCCCACATGGGCACTGCAGTTAAACTTGGCCTGACTGGAATTTGGGTCACTGCTGGTCCAGCAACTTGTGTACCTGATCTGCGGTCGCTTAAATCAAGCCTTTGTCTTTACCTTGCCTTGCAGCATGTGTGGGAGCAATCTTGTAGCATTGCCTTGCAACTGCCTTATGAAAAGCACCAATCCGAAGCTCAACTGATGGGTCTATCCTGATGCTGCGACTGCCTGCATGAGAAGGACCGTGCTGGACATAGAGATAACAAGTTGGGCATGTATGTGTGCCTAAAGGAAATGTGAAGCAAGCAAGTCGTGTACCCCATTTGCTTGTCTGCCTTGCAGCATGAGTATCGCATAGAGGTGTTCTATCCTCCCTACTACTTCGACACCGAAAACAAACCTGAGATAACCTCGGTAAACAACGGCAACAACCAGGTTGCACTGCGGTACAACCAGGACTTCGACATCACGTGGAAGAAAGAAGGTAACGCTGATTGTTTGACTGATTGAGACACCGTTTCGATATGTGGGATTTAGATTGTACGAGGATTTGGTAGGCTGTAGTGTTGTGCATTGGCGGATTTTAGCTCAAATGGTGAATGGTTGAGTCAACGCAAGAAGGTGATGTCTAGAGTTCAACTCACAACATGTGGGGTGTTTGACCAAGCATATTTATCGCATCAGGCAGAAGGTGTGGGGGGGGGGGAGGGGGGGCACATTATGTGACATGCACCAAGCGCGAACGCTTGCAAGCCCCACAGTATGCTGGTGTCATGCCAAACCCGTTCATTGGAGGTATATGCTCAGTTTTTGGTGGTTGAGTCTCCTGATTTGCGTATGATGCTACGATGTGTGTAAGCCTTGATTAGAATGACTCACACCACTTGGACGTTTGATTTACGATGTGGGCAGAGTGCAGGCATCAGAGTGCAGGCATTATGTCATATGCGAATTTGGTTGGCTGGTGTTACAGGGCTGGTCCTGTGAAGCATTCATACTCATGGCTAGGGTGCATGATTCACAATGTAGGTGCATCAAGGGCAGAGCACACAGAGCTTGGGTGAATAGTTAGGGAACAAGGTGGATAATGCGGGTTTGCACGGATGGTGTCATGCCGAACCTGTGCATCCAAGGGCAAGGTCTGGGGATTTTATTATTACTATTATTATTATGCTCAAGTCTGCGCGGTGGTTGAGTCTGCTGGGTCTGTGCAAGCGCCCAACGCATGGTTCTACGCCATTCACAACCGTGCCTCATGCCTGGCTGGCTGGTTTTGTTTTCTCGAGTCTTGGCCACAATGCAGTCTGACAGCCGCTTGTAGGCTTGGCCTGCTACGCAGTCTGACAGCCAATCACGCTTGCCCATCATCTGCTTGTAACCGAGCCCCCCTGTGTGCTGCTGCCCAAGTGTAGGAGACGTTCCAGTCACGTCCGTTTCCCTCGTCGCCCCCTCCTCCACCACGCACTCGTACAACACCAACCAACGGGTGGTGGAGCTCAGGATTGTAAACGTCAACTACACGACTAACACCATGACAGTCAGGACACCACCATATCCCTACATCGCACCACCGCAGGTAAGCCCGTTCAACACAAGTGTAGTGATACCAACATTCATGTTCTGTGCATCCGCGTGTGAGGCTTCATGCAATGGGTTCAAGTGTTTGCGTGATATAGAACTAAGTGTGGTGCAGGAGTGTTAGCGGGGTGTTTGCAGCGCGCATCCCAGGTCGAGGTGTTTGCAGCGCGCATCCCAGGCCGGGGTGTTTGCAGCGCACATCCCAGGCCGGGGTGTTTGCAGCGCACATCCCAGGCCGGGGTGTGGGCAGCGCACATCCCAGGCCGAGGTGTGGGCAGCGCGCATCCCAGGCCGGGGTGTGGGCAGCGCGCATCCCAGGCCGGGGTGTTTGCAGCGCGCATCCCAGGCCGGGGTGTTTGCAGCGCGCATCCCAGGCCGGGATCTGAAAATCGCATTTGTATGCTACTGCCCTCATGCGTCAGGCCTTCCAGTCTAGCGGTGTTTCCCCTGCCTCCAGCATTGCGGTGCTTGCCTACTAATGCCATGCTTGATGCCAATTGCATTCCTTGAAACGTTGGGAATGGTCACTGTCACCGCAGCACTTCCCAGCGTCCTTGCTTGCTTTGTTCACGTGGGCTGAGCTCCCCTCCCTCAATGTTGTTGGTTCATTACAATAACTGGAATTGATGTAGTGTATTGTAGCCATTGTTCTCTTGCTGCTTGCAGTACTACATGCTCTTTGCAATGAACGGCAAGACAATGAGCAAGGCATTCTGGGTCAAGATGGTCGACACGGAAGGTCTGGGTAAGGTAGTGCCTCCACCTGTCAACTCAAAGGACACTTGATCAGAATGGCATGTCGATTTTGGGCAGTAAACAATCATCATTGTTCGAAGACAGCAAAGCAATTTTCAATGCCCATGAACTGAGCAACGCTTGTTCAGTCAAGGTTGTCGTCAGTTTCTCTCAAGCGAGCAAACCGGTTCCTTGGATGGTAGAGGCATAGCCAACAGGTTAGCAGCGAGCGGTTCTTAGCAGCGAGCTATGGCACTTCTAGAAATGTGCAAGGTAGTTCTAAAATGATGTCACATGTGCAGCAGGCATATGATTGTGTAACAAGTGCGATAAGTCTTTGCAGAAGCGCACCAATCCCACTGTTGCCAAGGGTATCAGCGTGCTTTCAGCATGTGGTTTGCACCACCGATATACTTATGACATGCCTCCATGGCATCAACTCTCATACAGGCATGAGGCAATGCACTCGAAAACACCGTTACATTGCAGCATGACGAATACAGATGCGAAGTGGATGACTTATGCATTTTAATGAGAACTCAATCGTGATCCAGATATTTGGTGAACTGGGATGCGCACTGTTCGGAGTGTTCAGTAATTCTGTACTTCCAGGTATTTATAGAAATCGCATGCCCATGCCGGCTTGGCCCCAGGAGTGGCCAGCCTTTTTCCTAATCAACAGTGCAACTGCCTTAGGTTTTCTGCCGTAGGTCTGCTCTAGGTTTTTTCCTGGCCTAGAGCTTTAGTTCCTTTGCCCCAGGGCAGTGGCCAAACATGAAAGCGTGACAGAGGTCAAGCTTACAGCCTAACTAACTTATGTTGGCTATTTGAGTGTACATATGCTGTTTGGAGGTTTTCATAAGCAGGAAGTGAAGATATTCTAGGCTACGCGCACACGTGGGTGTAGCATTGCAAGCAGTGATTGGATTAATTGTAGGTTGCGTTACTATTAATCGTGGGTGGGCGTGAACAACAGATTTGTCGCATGAGGCTTGGCACATGCAGTTTGAAACGCTGTTACTGCTTCTTTGGTATGCGTGCATTGTGCATGACTGTAGGCGCAACTTCAGTACTGCCATTGCACTGGCATCCTTTCAAGCCGCCGTTGTCGGCTGTTTTGTTAGGCTGTTTGTGGTGGTGTTTGATGCAGTAGTTACTCAGGTTGTCCCAGTTGCGATTCTTCACGCACACCTGGGTAAGACGGTTGTGCCAGTCATTGAGTCGATTAAGTGACGACGGGACACTGTGTCATGTGATCAACCTCACTCATCAGCTTAGCTTCAAAGCCGTGTTCACATATTGAGCAAATCAGTGACAGGCCGACCCACAGTGATGCTGGGCCAGCACATGTGGCACCACGGCTGTCAGCTGTTTCGCATGTCCTGCTGCTCTGTTTCTATGAGCTGCTTAGCAATTAGCGACACTTAACTTCAAGGCGCCCAGGTCAACACAGCAGGCAAATAACCAGTGGTAGCAGGCATCGAAATGGCGTTTATAACTGGTGTTTCAAGACGTAAGCTGCGCATGTATGCCCGCATCGTCCTTTCGTTTGCACAGCATGACTGTCGCCGTGCGTTGAGCAACATGGAAAGTGTATGATGGCAGCGAGCCTAAAGTCATTCAGCGAGGTTGTAGATAGGATACAGGACTATCACGACGAGAGCTTACTACGACAAACCAAGGACAACTGTGTTTTCAAGACCATTCCGTGACCACGAATGCCGATGTGCGGTGTTGGTTGCCAACCGCACACGTAATCATTCACCAAGTCCCGATCCAACGCACATAGATCACATCCCAAAGGCTTTTTCAACACATCAACGTCCGTTTTAGTGCCAACTTGTTGTCCCGCATTAGCGCATCCAGTCGTAGCTGCCGGAGCCGTTGCGCCGAAGAAGCTGTTGGAAGCAGGGGTGCCGGCAGTGAAGCGCTTGATGGGTTTCAGTCAGAGGCAGCCTTCATGCGAAGTCCGCACGGCGGCAGCTGTTGCATGTCACCTGAACCGGCATCGCTAACCGAACGGCATGGAGGGTTCGCTTGTGAGTCAGATGACGGATGGAAACAATGCGTCGCAGGCAGTGAGGAATGCGGGACAACTCGTGAGGCTGACGAGAGACACTGTCCCGAGGGGAGTTGCATCGGGGGGTAAGGGGGGCAGGGGTTGAGGCAGGCCGTAGGGTAGCAGCTGGATGCAGCGTGCCAGCTGAAGGGCAGAAGAAGGCGCGTCGTCCATGTTGTTGATCGCTGCTGGGGACAGAAGGCCATTGCTTGCGTCTGCATCAGTCGAGGCTGCAGGCGGGTGAGGGAAGCCGGCGAATTGTAAGAGAACGTCGGAATGCACTGGTGCGAGTGGAGACAGATGAGACGAGTCGGCATTGCTGTGGAAACGTTTAGGTGTTCGTGCAGGTGACGCGTCAGCAGGAGCGGCGCGCTTGCTGCATTCGTGCTGCGTGTCAGGGTCAGGCAACGGCTGTTTGGCATCAGGCATGCCGTCGTCAGGCTTTCTCACCCGACCAGCTACACCACCATCATCAGTTCCAATCTGATCTCCATGGTTGTGCCGTAGTGCCCTCTCTACCACCACCAGGCCGCCCTCAGCACCCTGAACTCTAATGACGTTAAGCATGGCGAAGCCTGTTGCTTGCTGGTAGTTTGACAGCCGCAGCTCTTCCAACTCAGCACGCAGTGCACCAGCGTGTGCATCGGTCTCTGCACCGGTCTGGGAGTGGCTGCTAGCCGCCGCCAGACGCCCCTCAGCCTGCGGCACGAGTTGCAAATAGCTGATGCCACAACAGTGTCACATACACATAGTCCATGAAGCCGGTTGGGCCACGAGGCCAAAGGCCGAGTGAGAATGTGCACAAGTGCCTGAAACAACAGACTGGTGTGCTTGTGTCCTCTTTGTTGCATTCAAGCCTAGCACGCCAGCTGTATGGTTGTACTCCAGACAGGCAAGGACCCTCGGAATTATGACCAATCGTCACCGTCAAACGGCATGCATGAGTCAAGGCGTCCTATATTCGTTACTGACCTCTTTGAATCTTTGGCCAATCAATCCTGTGATCTCTGTGAGGCTTTTCGGCTGTGTTAGCTTGGTGGACTAATTTCTGGAACCCTTATGCTACCATGCGCGGATAGTACAGTCGTACCGTAGCAAGACGCTGCTACCGTAGCAAGCAACCTACAAGCAAGACGCTGCTACCGTAGTCTATGTGTAGTCCCTGCCCAAGCTACGCACCCGTTTCTCCGCCATTGACTTGACTGTGCGCTGCACCTTGACCTCTTTCTTGAGCTCTTGGATTTCGATTTCGCTCTCTCTCAGTCGACCCTACGCACGAGCGCTTGCAAACGTCATGGCATAGCCCAATAACAAGTGTTGCCCGTCCAACGTGTGGCTGCTCTAACTTGACAGAGTTGTCACCCTGAAAGGTCGTTGTCACATGTCGTTTAGCAATGTAGTACAAACCTTGCATTATTTTTTTCCTGTGCAGTTCATGTTGGCCGGGAAAGAGCAGCACACATGAGCATAGTATCAACCGCATTCTGATGTTGAAATGTTGCTGCTCTTAACACATTCAGCGACAAAACAGATTTGAACAGAAAACAAGATGGGGTTCGACTAAGTTGGCATTTCGACCGGAGTTTTGCGATAACACAATAGTTCAGCTGACTGCAATGCCGCTACTTTGCCTGCATGACAGGACATGCTTGATTATCCGAGCAGCATACCTGCAGTTTTTCAACTGATTGTTCCAAGCTTTGCCTGTCGGACTCCGATGCTGCCTGCTGCTGCCTTGCGTCCTCTTGTGCAGCTCGCAGTTCCTCGCGTGCGGCCACTGCTGCTTGCCGTTCTGCGGCCCCTTCCTGACGGGCATTCACCAGCTGTTGCGTTGCGGCTTCCGTCACGCGTTGGCCTTCAGCAAGTTCCTGTTGTAAGCGCCCGATCACTGCCTGTGCTTCGCCAAGTCGCAACATAGTTTCGACGCGGTCGTTTCTCAGCTTCTCAAAGTTGTGAAGCATTGTCTGCGAATGTTTCTGCCTGTGCGTGCTCCTGAGCCTGCTGCTGTAGAGTCCGCTGGTGAGCAGCTACAGTCTCTTGATGCTGCGCCTCCAGTATCTCGCGATGTACTGCCGGTTGCTCGTTCGCGGTGTGCAGCTGCTGTTCGGCTGTCAATAGTTGTTCCTGCAGGCTTTTTGCCTTTTCCTTGGCATGCCTCAACTGCAGCTTCGTTAGATCGTGATCACGCTGCAGCTCTGCCAGCTGCTTGCCATTTGACACATGCTGGCGGTGAGCAGAATCATGGGCTGGTGCGGAGTTGGGACCACTAGAAGTGACATGACGAGATTGGGCACCTGCTACCACTGCTTGGGCACCTGCCGTCTCTGATGGTGATCTTGCTGCTGGTCTGATTGGTTGTGCTGGTGCAGCTGGTGCTGATAATGGCTGCCCTGTTGCCGTTACAGCTGTGCATGATCGCTCCTGTGATGGAGCGCCTTTCTCTGTGACAGTCAGCTCCAGACTTGCCGATGCGTCTGCCATCTGACTGTCTTGTACCACGATCATCTCTGGCATTGCAGACCGGTTTTCAGCAGAAGCTTGAGGATTCACTTGCTCCTGGGTGCCTACTGCCAGCATGCCGTTGCCTGCCTGTTCCTCTTGGGTAAGGAATGCAATCACTTTCCTGGCTTGCATCAACATGATTGCCGTAATTTGATGCTCCTGCTGAAGCTCTAACAGCTGCTTGTGGTAAGAGGCGGCCTCAAGCAGTGCGGCCTGCTTTGCAGCCGTAGCCCGCTTCTTCGCCCGTTGCTGGATGCGCCGCAAATGCACCCCATGATGTGATGTAAGGCAGCGGCTTTTTCATTTGCCTGCAAAGTTCAGTAGGTGGATGTGGTTTATTCATTGTGAAGGTGCAGCCTGTTCAACTATTATAACTGTTCGTTGTGACTTGGTCACAGAGCACAACGACAGCACCTGGTTCAGGACAGGTAACAATAACCCGGTTGACTATTTGTTGTGCATGTATTGCTCAGTCTTGCCATATTTCACGGCAAAACGGCTTGGTTAAGCAAAAATACAACGCCCCTGATCTTAGTTGCCAGACTAATCCAAACCAAGCAGACCTGAGTCTCAGCTCTCTGCTTTGCCACATGCATCGCCTCAGCCTCCTTCCAAAGCTTGCTCTTCTCCGCCTGGCCCTCGATCAATCGCCGCTGAGTCTCAAGAAGGCAAATGTTCAGCTCCTCAACCTGTATCACACAAACACATTCGGGCAAAGAGTGCGTTGCATGTGATGCGACCAAGGATGGAGACCATCAGCGTGTCACCCCCAATTGCAATCCAACACACTGTAGTGCAAGAGTGCATGAAGTTTCATTGTTACCCCGCAAGACCCAAGCATTGCAACTTAAAAACTCAAAAGATTGTCCTATGCATCGCATTAAAAGATTTTCCTTTGTATCACATCAAAATTCAGGTATGGTTCATGTTCACCTTGAGTCCTGCCTCGACTACTTGCGCATTCGCCTCAGCACGAGCAACCTCCACTTGCTTCTCAGCTTCCTCTGCCGCTTGCTGCAGCTGAGCTGTAAGCTGTTTAGCTGTTGTCTCCATGCTGATCCATGCTGCACGCATCTGCTCAGCAGCTTCCTCTGCTGCTGTCTGAACTTCTTGCACTTGTTGCTGCAGACTGATTACTTGTGCTTGGGCATCTGTCAGCTGCAGCACTGTCATCTCATGCTCACACTCAAGCTCTGCCACCTGTTTGCTAAGCATGGCTGTCTGCTGCTGTGCAGCTGCTGCATGTTCCAAGGCATCATGTGTGGCGCTGGCCTGCTGTTGCGCTGAAATCTGCATGCCTGTGACTTGCACCATGGCAGCTGTCGATTGACACTGGGCTTCGCATGCAGTCTTGTCTGCATCGGTCTTCGCCTTCTGTGCCGCCTCTACCTCTCGTCTGAGATGAGAAATGGTCTCGTCAAGCCTGCAAACAATAGATAGACGGCGTGCACACGCAGTTGGGTGGAAGCGCATACAGGCACATGGCATGAGTCATGCGCATAGGCTGAGCGTGCCTAATGTGTACATGCCAGCACGACGGACGGTTAATCATACCAGCTGAAGCCGCTCGTTGCTTGGCTGACCAGGCCCCATGTGCAAGCAGTCACCACATGCTGACACACGTTGGGTTGAGATGGCGTGACTGTGTCAAGATTGCCAGTTCCTGTCTGACCTCTTGAACTCCCCGTCGTCCAGATCCTGGATCGTCTGAATCTCGTTGCGCAACTCCTCGATTTTCAGCTTTTCATCGTGCAATGCCTGCTGCAGCCAAGCCACCTGCAAGCGCATGGGCGAAGGCATGCCGCGGACTTGCTCGGGCAGGGAAGTGTCCTGCACGATCTATTCGTATCGCAGGCTGACAGCAACCAGTTGTGCTCGCCTGCTCGCTGCTGATGAGCTGCCCTTGCAGCCCATGTGGGGTCGACAGATCCATCCTTGGTGGAACAGCTCGTCTTGGCTTGGTTGTCCATCAGTCTACTTGTTCAGCCCACTTGAGTTGTGAAGAACTCCGATGGTAGCTCAATAGCTCAAGGTCTTAGGAAAAGCTGTTCCGTTTGAATTAAACGCGCAGCAAACCTTTTTTTTCAGAGACCGTCCGACCGACTTGTTTGCTTGACTGCAGCTTCTTTACTAGGTCTCGCGGCGGCTCGCCTGTTGGGTACCAATCCCCGATACGATGTTAGATAGACAGCACATGCTACACTTGAATTGAGCACAGTTGTAAATCGAGAGATTCGCATGCCACTGATAGTTCAGACGCAAGCAGACTTGGCTCCGGGCTCCTGACCTGCTGAAGCGCTGAGCACCCAGTATCCCGTCCGTCGTCAACGCGGTTCAAAAATGCATGGCAGGGCATGCTGATCGAAGCAGCGTGATAATGCATGATTGGACTCACACACATTGGATGCAGCCAGTTTCTGGATTGGGAGCACGTTGAGAATTACATTACATGCGTTCAGTACAACAGCTCGCGAGGTTTGATCTCGAGATCAGCCCATCCGGCACAGATCCACAATCACTAAGCCCAGGAGCTACAGTAGGGTTTGCTTCGCGTTTGAGCGTTCTTCTTCAAAAAGGCACAACTGGACCGACGTGAACAATCAGACTGATGGCAATCAAGCCAAGACGAGTTGTGCCCCGTGACCCAGCGCAGTTAGATCCGCCAACCTCACACGAGCTGCACGGGCAGCTCAACAGCGAGCAGGCGAGACCATCCGGTTGCTGTCAGCCTGCGATAAGAGCAGATCATGCAAGATACTTCCCTGCCTGAAGAAGTCCGAGACATGCATGTCGCCCACGACATTGCAGGCGGCTGGGCCGCAGCAGACATTGCACGCTGAGAGGCTGGAAGTCGAGAAGATGCGCAACGGAGATCCAGGCCATTCAGGAACTGTCCGGGGAGTTTAAAAGGTCAGATAGGAACTGGCTCCATGTCTCCTGTGCTTCCTCGTCCATGTGGTGACTGCTTGCACATGGGGCCTGGCCAGCCAAGCAACGAGCGGCTTCAGCTGGTATGCTGGTAGTTTTCCACACTCTGCTGATCCTGTTCAGCTTGTCCGCTCTGGCTGACAGTTCCTTTGCAGTCATTCGCGGACCCGTTTGCTGCCGCTTTTGTGTACATGAGGTGGCTGTTAGGGTTAGGTAAAGCTTTCACAGAGATGTCATGCTGGCATACACACATCATGGCTGAGCCTGTGCGCGTAAATCATGTCCAATGCCTGCATGCATTTCTGGTCGTTGAATGGTCGTGGTCTATCAGATTGTTTGCAGGCACGAAGAGACCGGTGTATATTGATGATACTTTGATTGATGATAGTTGATGATCCTAGGAGAGAGGTAGAGGTGGCACAGAAGACGAAGAACGATTCAGACCAGACTGGATGCGAAGCCCAGCGTCAATCAACAGCTGCCATGGTGAAGGTCACAGACACAAGGCGTCTTGAAACTGGGATCACCTGCACGACAACCGGCCGCCATGCTTAGCAAACAGTTGGCAGAGCTTGAACATGAGTATGAGCGGACAGTGCCGCAGCTGACACATGCACAAGCCCAAGTCATCAGTCAACAACAACATGTGCACAAGCCGGTGAGTAGATGTGTGCAGCATGGATCAACATGAAGACAGCATGTAAGCAGCTTACAGCTCAGCTGCACCAAGTGACCAAGGAAACGGACGAGCGGGTGCAGTTTGCTCGTGCTGAGATGAATGCACAAGTAGATGACAAGGTGAACATGGGCAAAACCTGTATTGTGATGTGATGCATATCGCTCAGTTGCAATTACTTGGCCTTGTGGGGATATTGTGGGTGATACATAGGAGATTCTGATGACTCAGGATACAACTGAGCTGTTATTCACATGCATTTGAACAGAATGTTCAGTTACAGGGTTTTGCAAGTCAAGGTAAGAATCCTTGCACGCGTGTGCATGCTGCCATCAACACCCGTGTGCTCGGCTCGTTCACCTGTTGCGAGGCCAGAAAGCATTGGCAATGTGCCATTTAGACGTGGGCCATCACATAGGAGCCAAAAACCTGCTGCGCAATGCCTTGGAGACAGCTCAAAGTGGCCTGGGACTGGTGCACGCACAAGTATCAGCCGCCACTGGCAACTTGGCTTCAGGCAGATGGCTTCAGGCAGGCAGATGCAGATCAGATGCACCAGTGTGCAGTGGAAGTCCGTGAATGTGGACGGCCAGCAAGATCCAATAATCTTCGTATAGCATGGCCTGCTGACTCAGTGCATATATGATTGCTGACCCACATTGTTTATTGTATAAAGCAATTATATTAATACTATTTGATTGCTTAATCCAATGTTTTCTGGCAGCCCGCCACGGTTGCCAGGTGCCATATGAACTTGGTTCTAAGCAGGAGGCGCAACCAAGCCTGTAAGACATGGAACAAGCATGCACGGGTGGGAAGCAGCAATACTTTTGTAGCACTGCATGCATCAAGAGATCATAAGCGCAAGTGTAGATGCACACTTGAAGCAGGCAATACCTGCAGTACAGCTATACGCCTCGGCGCCAGGCAGAACAAAGCTGGCATACAGCATGAAACTCACGCCGCGGATGGCCACGTGCAGCAAACGGACACTAAGGTCTGTTGATGCTCCCCACATGGTTGAGGTGGTGGGGCAATGCCATGGCGGTGTGGCAAATACGAGGGATAACCAGATGCCTTTTACAGTGGGGCAGGTTGAAGGAAATGAAGGAAATGAAGGAAAAGCGAGGCTATGTAAAAAACACGAGCGAGTCTCACAACGAGTTGCAAACAGGACCAGAAACCTGTCACATAGGCCATGTCATGTGTGTGAGTGAGACGTGGCTCACTGCCATGTGATGAGTGACCGTTGCTTGCATCGGGCGAAGCCCTGCAAAGCTACCGAATATGCGCAAGCACGCTTCGTAACTTACCAGGATGGCAGCCGCCATGAACATGCAGCGAGTCTCCGGAACACCATGCCGGATGGCGGGCGAAAAGCGCCTGTGCCATGTTTCATTCACCGGATGCAGCAGCGTTGCATCCCAGCCTGGGAGCATCGCACCAGCACGCGATGTGCAAGGTGCGGAAAGTTTTCGTTCGATTGTGAGCGCCGAGGCTTGCATGCAGTACATGATGATGATGAGGTTCTTTTTCGGCCGATTGCAGGTCGCAGTGTACCAAGCGCTAGCCACAGCCGCCAAACAATGCGCGTGACAAGAACACAAGCTACCGAATACGTCGGGACAGTGACAGCGCAGCCAGAATGGAAGTTCGGCGTGGTGGTTGCCCGGTTCAACAGCCTTGTCACAAAGCAGCTGCTCGAGGGAGCGCATGAGGTGTTTACCAGGCATGGCGTGCCCACTGCAAACGTGGACGTGAGTGCTGGCATGGGATTGGCTTTAAGGAGCATGGCCCAGGCGCGCATGCCATGCAGATCAGCATGATATAGGCGCATTATGGCCAAATGGCCGCGTTGCATTTCACCCATCAGCCGTGCTAGCCCATCATAATCAACACCCCAGGACCACCCCCAAATTAGTCTATGATCCAAGCTGTTTCAGTGCATGTCGAAAGTAACAAACCGCAGCTGTACACAGGGGCAATGGGGCTGCCGTAAGGGCTCATACAGCATATCGTGCCAGGCGTTTGCACTGCAGTCACACAACCAGATCAAACGGCGCTATGAGGTAGCCGACAGCAACCGCAGTAGCCTCACACCTCGAGCGTATGGGCATGTGGCAGCAAATCAGCGCACCACTGTCCTCTTAATGGTGCACTCATCATATGTACTTGGACTGCTCTGCTGTTGCAGGTTGCATGGGTTCCGGGCAGCTTTGAGCTGCCAGTTGTTGCCAAGAGCATGGCGGCCTCAGGAAAATACAATGCTGTGGTCTGCATCGGAGCAGTGGTGGGTGGGGCGATCTAACCTTGCAAATGGGCAGGTGTTAGGAGTGTGAATCAATGTCTCTGTTTGCATGGTGTGTCCATCTATATCCAAGCACGAACAAGTAGGTGCCTGCTGATGTTCTGAAGACTTCCTGATGCAACCCATGCCACAGATGACAAGAGTGTGGTGATCCGGAACAGCAAACACTGTCTATCGGCATCGAAGCATGGTGTATGATTTATTGCTTTGCATGGCCATCAACTTGGGGCTGTGCAAGGCCTGCAGCCTGATGCCTCACAATTTGGATTTTCATTTGAGTATTGTAGGTGTCAGCTGTTCCAACTTGTCATCCCTGGCATGGTTTGCATAAGCAAGTCTTCCAGGACTTGAGCAGGCACCTATCTGTCAAGGGCCAGGGCAGTTTTTAGTGTTTATACTGGTTCGTGTGTATACTGGTAGACTTTACCATTGGTTCTTACGCAGTCCAAGTGAGAATATAGTGTGCCACTCCAAGACGGCACAATGCACAAGAAGAACAACAACGAACTGATCAGGTTATAGTCAGCTCCCAGGTTTCAGTCCTCCGTCGGCTGCGGGTACCCCTGCCGGTGACCGGACCCACCATGGGTGCTTGAACTCACTTACGCCATTGTGTAGCTCTCAATGAATCCGTCACAATTGCATGTTCAAATCTTGATTCTGACTAGTGGCCTGCAAACCGCTTTGTCTGTGGGGTTGAACAACAGATCCTCTGAGGGTGCTCAACTCATTGCCGTGAAGAAATGTACTACTCATACTGCAAACGCCTTCCTGGGCGAAATCAAAGAAGTTACACCTTCATGATGAGATGAATGCATTGGCGTGGCGGTTTCTCTATCTTAATTACCCATGCACTCCGCACTAGCCAAGTGCCAACACATTTTCTGCCTTGCAGATCCAAGGTGCTACAACTCACTACGATGCTGTGGTTGGTGCGGCTACCAGCGGCGTACTGTCAGCCAGCACAGCCACAGGCGTGCCATGCGTCTTTGGTGTGCTAACGACGGACAGCCTAGAGCAGGTGAATGCAAGGAGCAGGAGGGTATGCAGTTGTGTGCATGAGTAATTTATGGATGGTTGTTGTTGCTTCCATGGCCTTCACTCTGCGGAGGCCTGCTCAGGGGGTGCAGGAGCAGGAGGGGAAACACTCAGCACACTGTTAAGGACACGATGAGATTAGTGCTGTACAGCCCCTCACTGTCGATGCACTTGTCAAGCTCTTCATACACTGTAGGCATTTCCTGACTCGTTCACTTTGGGTACTCACCCGTTTTGTCAGTACCCTACTGCCATTAGTTGGTGACCACGTTCTTGTTTCCCCGCCTGCGTTTCAGGCTCTGGATCGTTCAGGCGGTAAGATTGGAAACAAGGGCGGAGAGGCAGCGCTGACTGCCATAGAGATGGCGAGCCTGATGCACCAGCTGCGAGCAGCGGGCAAGGCAGCACCAGCCGGGCCCCAGTAATCCCTCGCAGCCACTCCATCCCTCCCTTGATGTCTTATGATGTAATTGGCAACAACGAGCTCTGATCAGACTCACTAGTCTTCAGCATGCTAAGAGACAAAGTGCTGGAAGAGCCTTGCAAACGAGTTGTCAGGAACATCAGCTTGATGTTTGGAATCAAATGCGTCAACCCGAGCGCCACGTCAGCTGCAGCATTGGGCACAAAAGTCATTTACTGCCTGATCCAGTGTTTGCGGCTCCCAAAGGTCAGAGTACCGGCTGCATAAGTCATCTTGTTTCCCTGTAGCACTATCACACATGTCGTGGCTCCGCCTGTCCAAAGTTTGGCTACCCGTGCGACAGCACAAGCCAACTGCATGCTGGGACAAGCAGCATGCACGAATGCTGTGCCTCCAGTCTAACAATTAAAGCTATTGAAGCTATTCACAAGCAGGCTGTAAAGGGGCCCAGTCTCCCATTAGCAAGTGGCATGGGCCTGCCGGCCATTATGTGCGCTCACCGCCATTTGTTACAGTTGCTGGCAGTGATCAACAATGCCACTGATCATGCTTGCCACTGACTCGTGCTTTGCTAGTCACAAAAACACTGTCAAGGGCCATGCAACTGGCTTGCCTGGCCATGCAAAAGAGCAACATGCAGTGGTAGAGGGCAATGCTGGACGAGTGGGCAGGGCGGCCAGCCAGGTGGAACCCACCAAATCCCGGTGCGAGCATGTCAAAATGATACGCGCTGCTGAGGCAACAGGGAGCCGTTTGCTCAGATTCTGTCTCATGAGCGTGAGTCGCAGCAGTGCCCTTGTGATTGGCAGGCATCGCGCATGGCGCGGGCTGTATCGGCATTGTTTTGCGAGCCTTGCCATCAAGCGGTGCAACTGTCTGGAAAATTCAAGTTCAAATGCCGGGCTGTCATCACACTGGTTTAATTTCAATCTCAAGCTGTGACAAGCTTGCCCACCAACGTTCAGTACAACAACAGCAAGGGTTGCATAATTATTGTTCAATCCGTCGAATGTTTACCTCAGGTCTCAAGCTTGCCTTTCCTCTGTGCTTTTTCCCCTACGTTCTCTTTGGTTTCTTGATCAGGGTAGGCCAGGGTGGTGCCCATCCCGTTCCGTGTCCTCTGACGGCTTCTCTGGTGTACGTACAGAAATGTACTGTGTTCTTGCTCAGAGTAGGTCAGGGTGGTACACATCCCATCCCCATCCCGTCTTCAGTGACGCCATCCCTGTTGTAATCAGATAGACTTGCAGAGCGCAGAAGGACAGGGGCACGGCTGCAGATTTGCTAGTTAATTGCAGTTTGTTTAAAGTGCATTTGAAAGGACTTCATGCCAGAGTTACCTCGGCTCAAGACTGCCCATTTCATATTCATGGCCCTTACCTCTTGGCTTTGAGCACAGCGGTTGCTTGGTGTGAGCATTGGCAGCATTGGCTACGTGTCCAGACTTGGCGGTTGCTTGGCAGCTTTGCTACGTGTCCAGGCAGCTCTGACCTCAGACCAGATACATCAACATTGTTGGTTATGGCTCGTTGTTGCATGTCTGCGTTAAACACATACCCGTAGTTCCGACCCTGCTATCCAATCAACCACAAGCCAAACAGCCAGCTGTTCCATCCGGCCATGCAGCGTATCCCCAGACAAAGTGTTATCACCATTTGTTCTATCGTGGTGCTCTGAACTTTCAGGTTTTATGTCTTCACGTGGAGCTGGGCGAG
>QAXH01001757.1:0-10553 GCA_004335635.1 Chloromonas sp. AAM2 | reverse complement strand
CCGGGCTCAATAACCGCCGCCAGGCGTGTGCCAGGCACGCAACCGGGCGGCCTGCGTGCGGCCATGGCCAGCTGCTCAGGCGTGCCACCGCCCCCGTCCCCCATGGGCGGATCGCCCTTTGCGCCGCTCACTAGCCCCACTGCCCTGCCGGACCGACGCTACAGCGGGGGACGGGACGTGCCCGGCATGGGCTGGGCGCACCACATCGGACTGAGCAACAGCCAGCTGTCGGCGTTTGACAGCGGACCACTGGGCTCAGACTACTTGCCAGGCAGCCTGCCAGGCAGCTCTTACGGAGGCAGCTACCAGCATCAGGTCGGCACACCCAACTGGATGAACCAGCCGTTCTTTGCACAGTCTATGTACGCTCCGAACGGCACTGCCACCCCACACCCTACCCCAGCCATATCCATGGGTCAGCCCAGTCTGGCAGACAGTGGCCACCTCGGCAACACCTTCATGGCGGGTCTGTCGGCAGCACTGGGCAACAGTAACAACAATGGCGGTGACGGGGCCGGTGAGATGGGCTGTGACAGCGCTGGGGCGGGCCCGGTGCAGCCGCGCGACTCAGGCGAGTCCTGCTGCATGCCCCCGTCTTCCACCATGAGTGACGAGGCCGCAGCCGAGGACACATGCAGCCCCAGGGCAGGAGGAAACATGGATCTTGAAGCTGCTTTGGAAGCCATCATCAACTTCGAGTCCGGTGCGGATGGCAACAATGCGGGCGGTGCTGTCAGCGCGGCGCAAGCTGCGGCTGCACACAATTCCCTTCAGCAGCACGTCGCTAAGGCAGTGCGTGCAGCGGCCGTGCGTGCGGGATCGGGTAATGCTGGTTCTGCAGACATGGGGCCAGGCAGTGCACTGGGGATGAGCTTTGCTGCTGTAGCACGGCTTTCTGCTGAAGGTGGTGGCACTGGTGGGCCTATGGGCGGCAGGGAGAACGGCGCTCTGGTTGGTTCTGCACCCGCGTCTAGCATGGCTGCGTTCCTGCAGAGCCAAGCGGATGCACAGGCTGTTCGCACGGCGGCCACAGCCCCGTTCAACCGCCTCACCTTGGATGCTTCCACAGGCATGTACATGGATGCAGAGCAGCGTGCAGCCACGGATGCTGCAGCTGCAACAGCTGCCGGGGCGGCTGCGGCTGCTCTCTGCAACAAGGGCAGTTCACCCAATGCTGTTAGCCAAAGCGTGCCACGTACCATGTCTGGATGGGCTTCGGTGGCAGCCCGCCAGCCCACCACACCCGGAAGCGCCACCAAATCTCAATCAATGTCAGGAGGTGGTGGTGGTGGTGGCACGTCTGCTAAGCCTCACCTTGATACTGCTGGTGCGGCGGCTGCCGTTGCTCTGCTAGGTTCCTCCGCCCCTGCTCCCGGAGTGAATTCCCCTTCCATGTCAGCTTCTGCAGCGGCAGGCCGTTCGGCCATGGCTGCCGTGGTGCAGCAGCAGCAGGTAACGCTGGGCAACCGCAGCCTGTCCGCCTTGGTTGCGGCGGCAGCCAACAAGCAGCAGCAGGGGGCAGTGGCGCGCAGTAGCTCAGGAGCACTGGAACTGGGTTCGTTGGGCGTGCTGCATGGCTCGGCAGGTAGCGGGGTCCTGGGCATGCGCCTGTGGCCCCAGCTCCCGCCCAAGCTGCGAGCAGAGGTGCAGAAACTGCTCACGCATCTGCCGGGCATCAAGGTGAGCTGCAGGGAAAATGCCTCTGATTTCAGTGCACACTTTTCACCGCTTGCCTCGGCTCAGACATGATGCCACCGATTGTTCTAGAATTATAATGCTCTGCACGTACACTTCCATTCTGTGCGAACTGATTGTGCCCTGCACATCGTATCAGTGTGGTCATGAGTCCGTTGTTGTGTTGATTCCTCTCAGGCCGAGGAGCTAGATGACAGCGTGCTGTTCCAGCTCCTCTCTGCCCAGCGCTGCGATGACGAGTCCCTCATGGTGGCCCTCGGCAGGGTCATGGCGGCCTCCGACCTCATGCAGACCCTGTCAGCGTACATGCCACAGGGTGAGACCGGCACAGCATGCAAGCTGAAGTGAGGCTTTTCTCTTGCATTTGTCAGTACCACCTATCGTCCGGCCATCGCACCACACCAGTCGCTACCAAGCAACATGGGTGGGGCACGGCCAGCGCACAGCAGGCAAGCATGCCCAGGTTTCTCCTCTTCTGCATTTGTCGCAACAACTCATTGGCAAGTGCTCAATCTTGTGTGTAACGATTTGCTCCTTGTGATGACCGGCTCCTACAGGCCTGCCTTCCCGCTTGCAGTTGTCGGCAGCACATGTCGCCTGGCCCGTAGCACCACGCCAGCCGCTGCTAAGTGCTTTTTCCGTCCTGCAGATTGCCATCTTGTCAAACATCTTGAGCCAACTATTGAGGCCTGAATACTTCGCCCTGTCACCTTCACGGACTGGCTTTCTGTTTCCTTGTGCCACTCCTTGTCGTCACTGGATGCTCCTGTCTTCGTGTCCTTTTGTCTGACTGGTTAAGCAGTTGTCAATTTGTTGCTCAGGTGTTGACGGCGCTGTCCCGTCGCCCTTCAGCCCCACTGCCGGCCAGAGCAGCCGCAGCAGCGCGTCGCTGCCCGCGTCAGCCAAGGCAATCCTCAACAAGCTGCCTTCAAGGGTAAGCGGTCAAGGCAGACCCAGTGTATGGTGCAGATAACGGGTGGGGTTGAGGAAGCTTGGAGGCAAACCTGTCAGGAGCGGCAAAGCCGAGCTGGGTGCAGCGGGTACTCGAGTGCAAGCGGGAGGCCGAGGTGTTTAGAAGACCCTTGTACTCTGAGAGCATGCCAGTGATCAATATGATTGGGTTTATTATGGAGCAAACCGCCTGAGAAAGGTTCAGGGGCCTGCTTTCCGGAACACACAAGGGGTCACCCATGGACTGGCCTGGATGGCTGGAGTTGTACACCCTCCATGGTGCACTCGGCCAGGCCACAACCATGACACTTAAGCGCCATAAACAAGCGTAAACTTTAGAAGTGTGCACAAACCTTTTTGTTGCTTCGGCTGTATGGCTGTTCACATTGGTCGGGTGGGCAAGGCTGTCACCTGCACACCGCTGCGTTGCTGCCAGGCAGACACTGCAGACCCTTGACAGTCACGTGGTCTCTTACATGTATATTTCCCTGCCCGTTACCTCAGGTGCTTACTCGTCTTGAAGAGGTTGTGACTCGCTGCTCCTACATGGACTGGAAGCACTTCGACGCGGGAGTGGTCAAGGTGGGGCCTGGGTTGAGCACTGCGTTGAGCCACAAGACGAGGTTGCCGTCTTCTGATATCGTCTATTGCAAGTTGCTGAGAAACGGCCTCAGCATTTGCTGAGTGCAAGACGCCTCTATCATAGTATGAATGTCACTCACATGCGCACACCAGTACACTGTCTGTGTGTGAGTACCCACGCAAATTTGTGTATGTGCTCGTCATCCAGACCGATTTGTCGATGCTGCCGCGATATCTGCATTCACTCAGTCACACTGACAGTGTCTCTGTTTCCTCTCGCGTGTATGCATGTGTACCTCTCAGGTGATGGGCCAGCTGTCGGAGTTGAGTGAGGCTGATGTGTTGGAGGAACTGCAACTACTGGAGGCGACAGGTAAGGGAAGGGGGCGCGCAAGAAGGGTATTACCTGGGACATGCATCTTCCAAAGCCTAGCCAGGATGTGGTAGCTGCTGAAGCAAGACGGAAGCTGGGACAGCTGTAGGTGGCAAGCGGAAATGGTTTGCACTGGGATTCTTATTCCGCTGTACCTCAGCTGTGCGTAGGCAGGCAACTACTGCAGCCATTGCGGCACAGTGCCTGCTTGCTGAACACACGGTTCATGCGTTTGCCACTTGCATCTCCTTGACAGTTTTCTGCAGCAAGCTCTGTTAAGCCAGACACAAAGTTTGGCTTTGTCACCGCATCATAGCTCTGTTAGGCACCGGGTTGCTGCACTATGCTTATGTCATGCGCCTGCCTCCCACACATCCAAACTCATTGGACTGTGTGTTGTGCTCGTTGCAGACCTGAGCATTCGCTCGCCGGGTGTTCTGTGCATGTTTTCCTTTGCACATGCGTGCATCTCACTTCCTTGCCTTTACCCTGTATTGCTTGACAGATCTTTCTAATGTTGAGTACATGCCCGCCTACCTGAACAAGCGGCTCAACAACCGCCTGTGGAGCCGCCGCAAGGCACAGCAGCAGCAGGCGCAGGCCATGCACTGAGCCATGCCAACAACAACTGCATAGAGGGTGTGCTTGCACCAATAAGCAGTGTGCGAACACAGAGTAGCGTTCACGCGAGAGTAGCGTTTGCAACACTCGTCCTATGTACAATTATCAAGTCAGGACTAGAATTGATCTGCGTTAATTCCTGGTTTGGAGGGGTGGTGGATTTGTTTAAGGAACAGTTAATGTGAATGATGATGCGAGCAGAAGACGAGATTCGGATGCGGATGCAGCCATGGCGAAGCAACGTCTACGCCATGCAAGCTCCTAAGCATGGCGCCATGGCATGCAGTCTTCCCCATGCACCATGTGCCATGTACCATAGTGCTACAGCCAGGGACAAATTGTGGTGTTGGCATCCCATGCAGTCTACGCTTGGAGGGTCAAACGCACGATGCCACGCGTCTAGATGCACCCTTGTACAGCAAAGGAAGGCATGAGGACGGTGCGGTTTCGTGTTTCCTATGAGGCGCAGCAAGAGGCATGGGACGCAACCGGTTGTTTTCATCCTTCGCAGCATGGGACTGCACGTGAAGCCATCACATGTGCCTAGAGGTTACTTGGAGCATGTGTCTGTGCATGTGGCTCGTTGCCAGTTTTCATTAGGTAGTTTGTTTGTTGTCGTCTATGTGGGGATAATGTAGCAGTGTCTCCATGCAAGAAAGTCGTTTATGATTGCTGGCTTTTGCACTGCGTTGTGCTTAGTCGCATGAACTGTCTGGACCGTTGCTGCTCTGAGCAGGGTCAATCTAGGGACCAAATTCTTGATGTTTGCCGTCGATAGTGCAAAGTTTGCTCAATCCGTGGAATGATGCTGTGCTTCTCAATTCAGAAGTCACAGTGACATCAGCGGCCGACTGTTACAATTGTTGGTGAGGCGGGATTGTGGCAGTACCATGGCAGGTGGAATCACCTGCCAGTCAGTCAGATGCAGATGCTACCTTGAGCAAAAAGAGAAGATTGCCAGTTCTGGGGCAATTCCTGTGTAGTCATTCTTGTGTGTGCAATCTTCAGCATGGATTAGCCACAGTGATGCGGCAACCGGGACAGCAGGAAACATTACCCCTGGTGGTCTGCTTGAAGCTGGAGAGCTCCTGATCTCTGCTGGGCAGCCCGTAATCTGCACCGGGTCCTGCATGGAACCTCCCACACACTTCAACTGAGGTATCTGAGATGTTGAGTGAGAAGGAGAGTGTGCTATGATGGTATGAGAGGGAGGCGCATGCACTCCTTGAAGTGTGTGTGTGTGTCTCTCCGTGTTTTGTGCCAAGTACCGCTGCTGTGATTGTGCTGATCTGCAGAATGCCATGGTAGAATGCTAACTTATCCGTGGACACTGCTGGCATCACGTATACATGAAAGGCAATCTTTAAACGAAGGAAAGCTTAGTGCTGATTTCGAGAGCAGGCTGAAGGATTGGAAAAGACAGCTCATGTTTTGAAATGAGTGCGATGCTTTGTTTCCTCTTCCTTTCTTTCTCAAACTTCTTGCATGTTGGCAGTTGACATTTGACGAATGGCATGGCTATGACTGCTTCCAGGTGTTCATGAAGGTTGGTGGTGTCAGCAACTTGAGGATGCTTGTCAGATACAGTTTGTCAAGCATGAAGTCAATTACAGTCTTTGTGCATGGCAACAGTCAGATGCAGCAGCACCAATTCATGTGTGCCCACCTGCTTCACTGCTCTTTGGTGTGAGTGTGCCAACCCATCAATCCCCTTGTCTGCGGTGTGTCTTATCATGCTAGCCGTGTGGCCTTCTGTTCAGTCTAGCATGAGATGCGTATGGTGTACAAACGGCTTTCATGGCCTCGTGGAGCACCGAGGAGGTGGCTGCTTTTGAACACATTTCTTTTTCATGTGTCGCACATCAAAGTTCAGCTCAAGGTGTATAAATGTGTGCCATCGTCTGTCTTTCACAGCCGTGATGATCGCAGGTGTCGGAGGAACAAGCAACCGGTTTCTTTTTATTTTTTTCATCTTTGGGCCATGTACGCTTGCAGCAGGCCCAAACGTGTCGTGGCCGTTAATCAAATGTGCTGTCCAGTGGTGTGAAGGATAAGTGGACGACTATGCTGGTCGTCTTGCTTATTGAGCACTGTCGCATTCTGCTGGTGGTCGTGGGAGACTTGGAGCAGTTGGCTTGATTGTTTGTGCCACTGGATGGTCTGGTCAGAACATGTCTTTAGCACGGTGCAAGTCCGGATGTGCATACTGCTGGACCGGCCAGCCTTTGGAATGCTTCGCTTTTGAATGTGCTTGATTCCAGTAGCGTGCAGCCCCCCGCTGTTTCTACTGCCACTTGTCATGGTAACGGACTTGATTGGCATTACCACATGCTGCTGCGCCTGGACTGTGGCGCCAACAAGGGTTTCTTTCTGGCCAGAGTTTGGTGCTCGGAACCAGAAGCCTAAGGCACACCATCATCTGTATTCCGCATCTCCGCCACTGGCCGTTTCTTTTCCCTGCTTCCACGTGACCTGTGTGCTCGGAAAAGGTCGCATTTGTGCGCCAACCGAGCCACCCTCTGGGGACTGTATCCTAATATGTTGTGATTGCAAACCGAGAGGACAGCATCTGGAGCTGCCGCTCGTGATTGAAGGTTGCCGAGGTCAGGTCTGCCATAATGTAACATTAGGTGGCCGACATGTATTATACAGGCTGGCTCGCCAGGTGCCAGTGCAGACTATGTGGCAAGTGCAGTGAGTGCGGCGCAAGCGCTGGTTGCATGCCATGACTTTCGTTCGCACTGCCAGAGAAGTTTTCTACCTATTTCTCTGCTATAAGGTGTTGCTTTGCTGTTTTTGTTCAGTCTTCTAGTGCTGCCGGGCACTGCTGATGGTTGAATTCGTGGATGCTTGGTTGAGTTCTCGGGGCAGAGTGGATGTCTTTCAGCGCCGTGTTGGTGTTCTCGACGTGGGATTTGCTTCCATTATCAAACAACATAACAACAACACCATGATTGTTCCCCATGATTGTGCCATGATTGTTCCTAAAAATGTAAATAGCAAGTTGCCTGGACCTGTGTGGCCAGTTCTGGGACAGTTCTTGGGTGCGGCACTAAAACCAGTGTGGTGTCTTCTGTTCTGGATGATTTGGTACACACGTCGCCCACAGTGTAGAGGAGTTGAATGCGTTCAAGAAGATATCTGCGTTCAATGACCCTGTATTTACGTGCACACCTCGGCGCAGGAGGAGGAAGCGACAGGCCCAAGGGCTCTCCAATCCATGTGCCCATTGTAACACCTTGTGACAATAACACCTTCAAACCAAGCAGTTGTGACCAGGCGTGTAGTATGCTACCACAAGCAATCGTATTGCAGCAGGCAGAAGTTACTTCTTGCCACTGAGCAGAAGTAATGCCAGAAGTAATGCCAGTAAAGCAAAGCTCATGCCGCATTGTGGTTCTATCTAGCAAGAAGGCCATGCAGAACCGTCAGCGCTGTGCCCGAGCTGCCTGTGCATGCGCCATGAGCTGCACGGCTGTTTCTGCCTCGAGCCTCAGCACCTCCTCAAGCTGCGCGGGGCTGAGCACGTGGTACAGGCTCCCGCCGGCCGCCACGTCACGCGGTATGGGGGTCGTGGCAAGGGTGATGGCGAGCTCCTCCCCGGTAGACCCGTCATCGCAAACCACCGCCACGCCGTAGCGCACACGTGCACACATCAGCACAGCCTGCAAGCACACAGCAAGATTTTGCAGCAACTACTGACAAACATCATTCACATCAGCCACGGTCTTCGTGCGTGCTTGCTCAAGCACCCAACAAAGCTCTACGGCACGTTCCCTGTGTTGGAAAAGCACACACATGTGTCGTTGATAGAACAGCCCTGTAAGGGCAGTGGCTTATACTACAGAAGACATGCACCCGCACGTTTCCCCCTGGCTCACCTTGGCCAGGCAGCAGTGCATGCAAATGGCTGCAGTATATGGCCGCGGCGCCAGCAGGTTAACCAGCAGCATGGGCTGCGGGTGCCAAGGGAGCAAAACAAGGTCTAGTTTGACATGAATTGAATGAAAGTGTGAAACAGACGGTCAGAAACCTAGTGACACCAGATGACAAACAAGAAGGCCTGAGGAATTAAAGTCCAACGTGTTAGGTCGACGTCCAAAACCAAACAGAGCAAAGCAAATGACAAGGGACTGTGCTCTGTAACTGTACACGCTTGTCAAAAGAAATTAAGGCTCAGCGTGTCCCACCAGCAGCTCCTTCATGACTGACGCACTGCTGCACCGACTGTCACCGTCATCGTCACTCAAGAACCTCTCCCCACTCCTGTACCTTTGTCGCCAAATGCTTGTTGAGGCTTGCCCTGACACCCTGACTGACACCTTCCTGTGTGCCTACCTGTGAGAGGCCCGGCAGGTCGCCCTGAATGACCCCGCAGCTCAATCGCACCAGCGCCTCGACAACCTGTGCGGAACACCACAACTGGTGTACCATTGCTGGCGTGCCTGAGTGCTGTGATGCCATGATGTGCCACACAGGGCATTGCAATCACTGCTGGTGCTGCGCATGGGAATTACCCACTCATGCGAGCGTGAGATGCCCCCAGGCGGATCAGGCAACGGCGACGAGCGCCTGCACCTGCGTTCCGGACCCCTGTTCGACCGCGCCCTGCCCCTATGCACCAATCCTTCATCACATTACAAGTCAAGCTCAAGCTGCAGACTCCACGTAACGCCTGGATTGCTGTAACAAGTCAGCATGTGTTCTGCATATGTTCTGCATCTTGCCCAAATCCCTGATGCCTGGAACTGCCTGCCCTGCCCAACCCTTGCACAGTATTGCTCTCGCCCAGTATTGCTCTCGCCCAGTATTGTCTTCGCCGAACTTGC
Organism: Chloromonas sp. AAM2; assembly: GCA_004335635.1. Lineage (NCBI taxonomy): Eukaryota > Viridiplantae > Chlorophyta > Chlorophyceae > Chlamydomonadales > Chlamydomonadaceae > Chloromonas > Chloromonas sp. AAM2. Next base: position 1,502 of record QAXH01001757.1, on the reverse strand, counting down.
CGACTTCGCACCTGTGGGTCATCAGTGTTGCCTGAAAGAGTGACCGTGAGATGCCCCTCAGCACCGGTGGGTGAGGTCACACCCACGTGCACCTGGTCACGTGGACCAGCAATGCCGCTGGGGCCAAGGATGGCGTCACAGGCGCTGTCAAGAGACGACCGCAGCTGCTGCTCGGCGTAGGCCAACGTTGCGCCCTACATGAGTTGAGCGACACGTGGTTCACACACCAGTAGTCTGTTGCATCTCATCGGCGACAACAAGAAGATCAGAAGGCAGAGTTGGCGTTGCGCCCACTGCTTTACCATGTAAATCATTCCAGGATTGCACTGAAAAGCCGATCAAAACAAAGCGCCTCGCACTGCGTAGCTTGCTTCACTATCACCACCAACATTACCAGGCCCCTTGCCACCGCCCCCCACTCGTTCAGCCGTCAGTAACGCATAGGTCCCTAACTACCACGCACAGATTCGAAAACATGTGGTTGTTACCTTGAGCACCGGGTACGGTTGGATGGCAGGGGGCAGTGCTGCCGGCATCATGCTCAAACCGCTGCCATCAACCGACTCGGTTGAGTCAGTTGAGTCCAGTTGGTGAAGTGTGACCACCAGTGTGATAGTGGTTGGTGGGGGGTCACGTGACTCTGAGCTGGGCAAGGGGGGGTCTGCCATCCAGGTCTCAGCCAGCTGCTGGGGGGCCACAGCAGGAAAAGGGCACAGGGCGGCTAAGAAGGAAGGTTATTGATTGTACTGCTTCCGCCACATGAAGTCCAAGGGAACAAGTGATGGCCCAGTGATGAATGGGAGGGGCAAGCCAGACATGTCATGACAGGCTCGCTTTCACAGAAGCTGTACTACTGAAGATGGACTTCTGCTGCATTTCACTTCAGGCCTTATTGACGGACGGTGCTTTGGCTCTTGAACAACTAGGCACTGTCAACACAACGCCAGCCGCTCCACAGTCAGCCTGATTCACCATTTTCTTAGAAAAAGGCACGAGCGATGCATGGGAAAAGGACAAAAAGACCCATGATGGCCACTACGTGATGCACAACCATTCCCATCACTGCCACTGTGTTGAAACTCATCAATTCACACACCTGTGCCTAGACTGGCCAGGCAGTGCATGTTCAAGTACTAAAGCCACAAAATCGCCCAACTTCTGCCCTCCCTCCATACCCTTTCATCAAGTTGTAGATGGGTTTTCTAAAGCAGCTCATCAATACAGTGGCCTTACTCACCACTCTCCCCATGACCACTCCCATAACCCTCCGGCCCTCCTCGAGCAGAGAGACCCTGTCCTGCTCGCCGCGCGGCTGCAACAGGCCCCGCTGCAAGGCCGCACAGGACTGGTGCCAGGAAGACTCCTGGCGGGCGGACTGGAAGTAGCAGCGCCAGCTCCGCAGCTCCTGCACGGGCAGCAATCGGGTGACGGTAAGAAGGGAAGCTGAATATCAACTGTGAACTGATTGTGTTAGCTTTCTGGTGTGCCTGCGAGTTGCCAGG
>QAXH01001756.1:23627-34358 GCA_004335635.1 Chloromonas sp. AAM2 | reverse complement strand
GCTGACGTGAGACTGGGCACTGGCTGACGTGACACTGGGCACTGGCTGACGTGAGACTGGGCAGGCTGCATGTGCATTGATAATGTGGCAAGGATACACGTGGGGCCATCGGCGCGTGGGGCACAGCGGGGCAAAGCGTGTACAGGTCAGACGTCATATTGCTTGCAAGCTCTAATGCATACTGTGATGTACAGGCATCACTTTCCACATACCATGAGCAAAGGCACAAACCTTAGATTTGTATTTCGCGACATTGTTCCGTATGGGCTGTGGAATGGAGGCAAACACATTCTGTATGACAAGGACCGTCAGGTTCACAGCTGCTTCAGACACAATGTCGTAAGCCTGCAGGCAAAGGCCAGATGTAAGCACGAACAATGTGTAGATCGGTCTCAAACCACAGCACACATGAACATCAGCAACACCACACGACCAATCATTGAATGTGTGTATGCATGTCAGCAGGCCCTGTTACCAAAAGGTTTATCTAGCCATCCCCGATTGCGCTGTTCCGTTCATCAAAGTGCGTCTCATTGACCACATGCCTGTTTTGGCTGTGCCATGGCTTTATGGAATGCTTGGCACTTGACGGATGTGCATGTGCACGGGCATAGCATGTGCTGGGCATCTAAGGCTGCATGTCAACAGCGCAGCAGCACATGGGCAGGCCACATGTGAGCATAGAGCTGAACAGGTTTAGGTGCAGGAACATGAGAATAAAAGCGAGTGAATATGGTAAGGACGTGCGGGCGGTGCTCAAGGATCGCCACTGCCAGAGTTTTCCAGGGTGGGTGGTGGACACACCAGTCATGCATTAAGACCATGCAGCTAATCAATGATCTCACAGAAATCCAAAAGGGCGGCACGCATGACGCGCATGCCATTCAAATCCATGAGTTCCATCTCATGCACACATTTTTCCACCACGTTCAAATTCTTCAAAACACTTCAAGTCCAGCTTACCCACACATCCATGATAGGCCCATCCATATCATTCACTGTAGCCCGCCAACGGTACACTCCCCACTCCTCCTTCTGCCATGGCAGGCCGTTCAACTGGCTGTCTTGCAAGTCCTGCGTGCGGGAACACCCAACGCATCACAGAACTTTTCTAGCTTTGGCTGCTTTGTCCTCATCGCCATTGCAGTAGGCATCCTTGCCTCTTGCTTCCTCTCTGCGTCTCGATTGTTGCTTTGCCTTTTCTTGCTCAGGGTTGGTCAGGACGATATCCAACCTCGTCTTGTGCATGGCTTGCTGGCGCTTGCTCTCGGTGCATGTGGGGCCCTCTGGTTAAATCTCTACAGGATTGCTGGCACTTCAGGACTTATAATCCAGGCCTGCCTACCATATCTATCCTATGTATGTGTGCCAGCAAGGCTGTGCAGTAACCCAGGCTGCACGTGTCAGCCACCCTCACTCTCACCCTGCCATGTCCTTCAGCTGATTGGATGTGGCCAGCATAGTAGGCTTCAAGGGTATTCCGTAGGCCATTGGGGCCTGCAGAGTGGATGCACGTCAGCTGTCAAGATTCTATTTGCACGTTTCTGTTCGCGACCTGGTCCATGTAAACAAGCACCACTGGAGCGCCAGGTCGCGCACCGCCAGTGTCTTGCTTGGGGCCATGCTGCTGTGCGACGAGGCTCTGCCACGCTGGACCAGAAACCCACCCGCGGACGTGGCAGAGGCATCGTGAATGGCCATGCACGCCACCAAAAGAGCAGATATCGCTGCCCATGTGCCAAGGGCCATTCGCAGCGGCATATGCATCAACATCGTGATGTCGAACTTCGCCCGCCACGCCAATTTGCGATGGGATCAGGCCTCAAAAGTGACCAGTCATGGTGCGACAGGTGCTTCGTTTTGAGATCCCACTTTGGACTGTCTTCACTGGACTGGTTACATTTTAACCACCGGTAACGCCGTTTTTGTTGCTCGGTTGATCGTTTGTTCGGCGAGATGCTGCACTCATGGCTCACTGCACGTACTTGCCTGCGGATTGGCCCAGGCATAGTGGCTGACGACATGCCACCCTACAATTGCTGTATCTCACCAGCCATAGATCGGATTGGGCTGATTGCAAGTGGTACAGATAGGTACTGCAAAAAGGGTATCTGTAAAGGCACCGCCTTAGAGTGCGCATTTCCGGCCGTTTTTCAGGCCCAAATTCGACCGTTTTGATGTACAAAAACCGTTTTGAAATGTTGGGGGCCTTTTCTCCAATAACTGCCGGTCATCAGGCTTACTTCTTGACACAGTACTTGTTCCAAATGCTGTGAGGATTACACTTGCCGAGGCTCAGCAGCATCGGCGATGCTTAGGGGCTTCCAGCCAGGTAGTTGGTTGGTCGGTTGGTACGGTTGGGGTGGAAATCTAGGTACAGAAACGCTGCAACCCCAAAACATGTACCAGTCATTTTGCAACAAACTGTTCGTAGTTTGCACCCTGCTACCAGTGACCTTTCTTGGCTTAACGATTGTCAGGCGCGTAATTCTTGGAGAGATATTGTATCTAGCTGCAGTACCGTGGATTGAACCATGAAAAGCCATGTAATGATGAAAACAATGTGACAACGAGTTGCTGTTTGTCTCTTTCCGCTGCATGTATGGTAGTTTAGTCGACACACCTGATGGTCATACCCACACCTGCTGGTCATACCCCTCATCCGAGCCATCTGTGCCCTAGCCGTCGCTGACACTATCACACTCCCCATAGGCCGGCTGGGCAGGGTTGCTTGGCCTTGCCAGACCCATGGCTGTTGGGGCTGCGAGTGCATCTGTGGGCTGGGCGACTAGCGCCCATGGGGCTCCGTGGTGCGGTCGCCAAGGCGGAAGAGGGCGGAGACCACTTGCCAACAGCTGGAGGGCTGGGTGGGCACTCTGAAGACGCGCTGCCTGGTGGCGATTAGCTGGTGCCTGCATCTTTGGAGAGGCGGGCTGTGGCTTGCCGAGAAGCCGCACGGCTGTCAACTGGCGTAGGCTGCGGCGCCGCTAGTGGCTGGCGCGAAGCGAACCCTGCTTCCGGGCTGCCCAGGTACACCCGCTGTGAGGCGCACATTGGGCGCTGGCCGCGCATGGACTGCTGCTGGGGCACGAGCCGCTGAGGGCGCACGGGTTGCTGGGGCTGCTCCCAGGGCAGCGGCTGCTGGGGGTGCGCGGGGTCATGCCTAATTGCTAGGAGCTGCCTGCTGCTTCCTCCCCAAGCCATCGCCTGCAAACATCTTGGAAAGCTTCGACTGTCACCGCTCTGTTGTACTGACGGTGCCCATCAACGGCTGGGAAGAACAGCTCATGAAGTGCGCCCATCAGATCACGAAGGTGGGCAGGGACATTACGTAGCACTATCGCCTTGTCTCCTAGCATCAGGCCACGGCGCGCAAGAGCCATGCTGAGAAGCTTCTGAGTCGTGAAGGCGAAGCTGTCTGACAGCGCCCCGCCCGATGCGATCACGAGCAGGCTGTTAGCTAAAGCCCACTTTGGGGTGCCTGTGAGCCTGTCCGCCTGCCCGTCCGCACTGGCTTGTCGGTTAGGGTTATCTAGCCCTTCAATGAACTGCAAGCGGACCAACAACATCGCCATTGTGCTTTACTGCTGACGATTACATCTAGATGGAGGGTGAGGCATGGAGGGTGGTTGCCATGGGCTCTGCGGTTTGGGCAATGGCCAATGGGCAATGGAAGACGGTCATGTGGCGCGAAATACCAGATGACTGTGGTGTCGGCCCAGGGCATTGCAATCAGAACCACGCCATTGTGAAAGGCGCGTGAAGGCATGTTGGCTTGCATCCCTGCAAGTGCCTGCCGTCCTGCCTGCGCCAGCCTGTATTATGTGCAGGTTCCCTTTTGCCTGCTGATATGCATGCCCGTGGTGACTTAACCAAGCCTTACGCCTCATGCAAGCACGACTCCAAGCCATGACCGCCCCGCCCGCCACCACAGCCTGCGCCCAGGTTGCGGCCTGATGGTGCATCGTATATGGCAAGCTGGGTCCATTGGTGTGCCAATGTCTAGCATGTTGACCTACGCCCATCACTCCCTAAATGTCAGAGCCCCAGTCCACAAATTTGAACCAAAGTATGTAGCTGACGACGACATTTACCCAAGGTTTTGAGTTCCAGAACTGTTGTGATCTAGTTCGTGTTCACCACACTCCCATATTGATGTGATATGATAGGACACAAGTGCCGCCATTGCCTGCAGTGTGATTGCCCACGTACCCAGCCTACCTTGGCAGTAGAGAAGTCAAAGATGCGCAGATGCCGTTTGCCGTCGGCCTCCAGAGTCGTGCCCATGTTGTGGTCCGCCAGATCGCGGTGCACGTACTTCAGTCGGGCCATCTTACCAACCACCTCTGCTCCCTCAACCCCTGCCCGTGCAAACAGCTCCACGCCGTCCTCCTGCACCAGGGCTCGCAGAACGGCCGGAGGGTAGCTGCCTTCTGGCTGGCACCTGCCGTGTCTACAGCCACGTCCACTTCTGCTTCTACGTGAGCTATGCGGAGCTGTGGGAAGGCCTCCTTCAACCGGAACAGCGTCTGGACCTGAACACACAGTGCCATGCGAGACAGGAAGAATTGAGGCAAGGTGGTTGATGCAAGATACAAAGTGCCCAAATTGCCAAGCACACAAGCACTGCCAAGAAAAGCCCCTCTTGTGTACTAGCTACAGAGCCAAACATACCTATTGCGGCATGTCCTGCACCCTGTCCTGCCTGCCTGAGAGCCCAGGGTCTACCATCCACCGCCAGTCTGTCCCGCTGCGCACTCAGCTCACCTCCAAAGGACTGCAGCCCAGCTTGGCAATGACCCGCTCGTTGTTAGGCAAGGACGCCTGGTACACTGTGCACTGGCTGGTGGTAGCCGTGCCCTGTCGCAAGAGCTTGAAGTTGTTGAGCAGGCCAAGACGCGGCACGTTCGCTGGCCGTGGGACGAATGGAGAAGACCACCCGAGCTGCTCTGGGTCGGCTGATGCGATGCGCGCCAGCCACTGAAAGCCTACGCTGCCTGGCTTGAAGCTGAACTCACACTCCCCTGTGTGGTACAACTGGAGAGCTCCATGCTCGCCACGCACGCCGACAATGACGTCCAACCTGTCCGGCAGGACGGCAATGCCTACACACCTCCGCCGCTGCGGCTGCTTGAGAAAAGTCTCACGAAACCGTTGCACGATCTGTCCTGCGATGGCTTTCAAGTCCTCGACCTTCCACTCAAAGGAAACCACCTGCAATAATGAACATAGTGCAATCGTTTGCAGACCATAGCTTATAATGCAAGGGACCGGTTGAGATTCTGTGTCTCGTAGAATCCTCCATTAGCTGGCACCAACAAAATTCCCAAGGCACGCCAATTGGCTGCGGCCCTTATCGCTGCTGAATGGTCGACAATGCTCTTCTAAAGTCGTGAAGTACAGTGAGAGGTTGCCCCCGCTGCCACAGCTTCAATTGGCCCAAGCAGCTGTATCCAGGGACCGTTGGCAGTCCAGGGCTTGTCACCCCCGGCCTGCCTGATGGGGAACCACAGAGCCGACCAAACATGGGAGCTGAAGCGAACACGAGCGAACTGCATGTTGTTGCCAGAGTCACACAACTGCGGTAGGTATGTGGTCCTCGTATGGGCCTGCCTGCCTTGAAGATGATTCTCATCAAACAGTCATCCCCCTTGGTTACCGGTGCAGAACTCAGAGGCGCACTCACCAGGTAAGGCCAGGCGACAAGCTCCTGGGCGAAAAGAGCGGCATCAATCTTGCTATCCGGCTCACGCAGGTAACCGGCTCTGTGCAGGTCAAATGCATGGAGCGTGCGGTTGGTGCGGGCTGACACAAGAGCGTTGATGAATGCAAATGCGGGTGGCTGCATGTGCTGTTCCTCCTGGATGCTTGAGTCTCCTTCAACGGCTCGCCACTGCTGCATAGCCATCAGCAAGCTTGTGGGCCGTGGGAGCTCAGCCGATGCTTCAGGCCGGACTGGGACTCGGACTGGGACCGGGACCGGGACCGGGACCGGGACCGGGACCGGAGCTGCCGTAGCCGATAACCTGCGCTTCTTGGTCTGCTCTGCAGTACATGCCGTTCGCAGCTGCAGTATATGCAGGACGACAAGCAAATGGTGTCATAGATTAGTGTTGTACCAACACCAGAAGATAATGCACTTTACCAGCGACGGCAAAGGGTCAACCCAGAAAAGTCCATCTAATGTGCCATACTGATGGGATCGATGAAACGAAAGCATAACTTGGACGTAAAACCAACACGCATTGAGCACACGGTAGCTAACACACCGTGACTGTGTCCCTGCGTTGTTTGAGGCCCAGAACTCTGCTCTTGGCCAGCACCCTGTGGTGCTAACATGCAGGGCGTCAACAATCTACTCCTAAAAATGTCTCAGCGGGTGTTGCACTCACCCTGCGCTTCACACAGCTTGGCGTGTACCGCATCAATGCCCAAGTTGCACAGCTCCGTGTACTGTTCCACTGTTGGAAGCGGCAGGTCAAGCTCTACTCCCTTCTTGGCATCACGCAGGTAGTTCTGCGCTTGCAAACAGCAGATACCATATAGATTGAGCCATGATGCCATGTTGCCAGATTGCCAGATTGAGCCAGATTGCCATATTGCCATGATGCCAGATTGAGCCAAGGTTGTTCAAGGTGAAATCCGACCTGCACCAATCGCATTGAGATTCAACACACGGCATGTATGTACCATGAAGGGAATCTCAGTGCGTTTGGTGCAGGTCGGAGTCCACCTTGAACAACCCAACATGGAACATCACTGCGCAAAGGCAAGGCTTTCACCCAACCATGACTGACCTTAGCAGCACAGCAGAACGCCTCTGATAATACCTCGATCTACGGCCTCTGAGTTGACTACGCTCGTTGCGCCCTCAGCCTTGGTGTTTATGGTGCGAATCCTCGGTCTCGGTGTGTACGAGCCCAGAAACCCCTAGAAGCCTCTCGTCTAAATTCACATGCAAGCTCATTCACCTTGCCTATGTCCTTGTCCAGCGTGATTGTTTGTGATGCACCGTTAAGCTTGACCTCCACCAAAGCAGTGGCCAGGGTCAGGGCCTTCGCTTGCTCCTCCAAGCGAGCAAAGCCTGCAGAAAATAAAAAGGAGAATGTTACAGCGTTCGGGCTTGCAGGACAAGGCAAAGGAGACAAAACATGTGGCATGCTGCGCTTCAGAAGACATGCAATGATGGCGGCTTCGATAAAGTAGGCAGGGCCCATGTGCTTGATAAAGTAGGCCCAGTGGTTCTACTAGTAGGCCCAGTGGTACTAAAGTAGGCCCATGTGCTTGATAAAGTAGGCCCAGACATGTGCTACTAATACCGTTACATGTCCTCAGTGCCTGTACCATTAGGCCATGTGCACACTGACAACGTCACGCACTGCCATATGCAAATGGTCTGCGCACATTGTCTGCAAAGGGCTTACTGTCTTTGTATATGGATCAGGATGACACTGATTGATTATGACTTCGTTAGCATCGCATACCCTAACCCTGCCCTAGCAAGACGCCAGGGCGCGAGGACCATCGACTCCCAAATACCACAACCCCAGCCCTGTGGAGATCGCATTCGCGAGCTATTGCTACAATAGCTCCTCTTCACCTTTTGCTAACCATGACCCACTCACCCGCTGCTTGCGCCCAACCGGCTCCTGGTGCCTCTGCACAAATGTTAACATGCATAATTATTGCAAGACCAGCGGGAATCAAACACCTGTCCAAATTTGTTGAGAACCGCCACGGTTTGCTCAACCACACTTGTCCAACAATGTATGCAACCCCGTGCAAGCGCTACACATCGCCACATGCGTCAATACGCATGCCTCACATGCAGCCCCTCACATGCAGCCCCTTTGTGCTGTGCGCACAACATAGTTGCATGTCGGCTTCAGCTGCAGTCTCATGCTCATGATACACACACACACACATGACACACACTGCTGGGTAGAGCACACAGCAACAATCGCTGCAGACTCACCTAATACACGGTACCTGTAGTTCTTAGCTTCCATGTGCCTGCCCAAGGGCACTTCATAACCATCCGCGTCCAGCAGTTCCCCCGTGCCATCCCCCTTCGCCTTGAATGTGGCAATGAGCTGGTCAGAGGTGACGGGTAGCTTAATGGGTGCCTGGTCTCTGAGCTTGTTGCCATGGGCATCCTCAATGCTCACTGTGACCTCCTGTGCCATCCTGCAACCCAGGCAGCAAGCACACGTCTCACTTGGTCAAGTTTGCACACACGATACACAAGTAGGACAGTGCGAGAGGGTGCATGGACCATGGTAGGAAGCCAAGGATGAAAGCTGGAACAGAAGGCATGCCACACTAGGCACATGCAATCCTCATGCTGAGGATAGGAACAAGCTGCTGCACCAGCAGTAAGTGGCTGACACAGCAACGATCTGTGCTGCAGGCTCACAGCAACGAGAAAGCAACAATTCCATGGGGACCGCCAGACAGCCTGTCTGATGCAGTCCGCATGCTGCAACGCAGGTGCTGCCCTGATTCTGATCTCACCGTCGCTGCGACCCACGGAGCTGAGCTGGAGGTGTGAGTTGTCGATCTCTGCGTGCGACTGGTGTCTTGTTGACCTGACAAAGAACAAACAAGTACCTCCTAGAAGCTCTTGACAAACACACGGCCTCCTTCGATGCTGCCCGTGTGCAGCTTCCCTAACGAGTCCTCACCAGCCAATGCGGTGAGAACGAGGCACACCTCTAGGAGCGGCCTTCCAGCGAGTGGTGGCTTGATTTGGTGGAGTGGTCGGTGTGTTCGTTCGAGAACCTGTCAACGTGACGAAATCGACGTCCTCCAATCCTGCTGCAAAAGACTCAACTAAACCAGGCGAACGTCTTAGTTAGTTAGTTAGTTAGGGGAAGCCCCGAATTCCAGACTAGGATACATGGCCGTAGACGTTGGTGTGAACAGCAGATACCAAGCGTGCGTAGAGGTGAAAAAGGTGGTGATGTTTCTTGCAACCAATCACTGACCTCTCGGTCTACATTCGGCCTCATGGGTTGGTCATTCACCATGTACTCACACCGATGACAACCTTCGTTTTACCTCTGTTCTCGTCTTGTGGTATTGTACAGCAGGGTGCGAGGGTCAGGGTATTGTCTTTGGCTCTACTGTTTCATACATTGGCATTTGCCAACATTGCCTTGCGAGCCCAAGCACCTTCAGGTTTGGGCAGGTGGCACCTGGCAGACTGTTCTGATTAGCATAATGCGTATTGCTGGGCTTCTGTGGAACAAGGTGGCCCCGGAACAGCACCAGCGAACAGCTCCATGAAGCAGATTGGCTTGTGGCTTCTGCTGGTTATGGGGGTTCTAACCATCAAATCCTTGTGTGCGAAGGGACTGGCGTGTTTACTGCCAGGATAACACTACGAGCTTGGTATTGCGTGCGCGTGCACAACGTGGCAGGGGGATGTGAGGAAAACCGATTTGTGACGGTCTTGGCGCCACACCGTTACTGCAAGTTTACTACCCTGGTGCTCTCCCTGAGTACTCGTTATCAGTAATCGCGTTATCAGTAATCGCGCAGGACAAACATTCGACTTTTGCTCGATTCTTGGCCGAATCCAGCTCCGTCGCTTGGCTGCAGCCTTGTGCAGGTGAGGACAGAGTAGGTGCTCAGTTGTACGTGCTCCTCCAGACTGCAAGGGCGTCGGAAGGGGGATGAGCAGCTTGCGCAGCTCTTGTTTCGCGCTGCTTGTTGAGTATTGTGGCCTAGCAAAGAATGCCTTTGGCGCGGGCTACCTGCCTGGTAAATCAATCAATCAGGCATTTCTCTCGGCCCAGGCACAAAGGTATAGCTTGCGGCTTTGATTACCCGCAGATGGCACTGCTACAGGAAGTATATCACCTAATCCACCCTTGAAGATGAAGGAAAGGGTCCTCTGAAGCTGTTCGTACACACACCCGCCCGTGGCCCATTCTGACGATCGCATTCACTTGGTGTGGCGCAGGATGGCTGCCTAGTGTGGCATGCTGCTGTTCCACCTTTCACCCTTGGCTTCCACCATGGTCCCCGTGTACTGTCCTACTGTGTGTGCAACTTTGATCAAGTGAGACATGTGCTTGCTGCTTGGGTTGCAGGATGGCAGACAAGATCACAGTGAGCGTTGTGGGTGCCAAGGGGAACAGCATCACAGATAATCCAGTGACCTTCAAGCCAGAGCCACCAAAGACCGGTGAAGCGATTATCCAGGAGCTTCAGGCTGCAAAGTATGGCGAGGGGCTCCTGCAGGATGAGCAAGGTGACACCGTGCTTCGGACTGCGTCAGTGCCAGCTGGGAACTACACGTACCGTGTGACAGGTGAGTCTGCAGTGGTTGTTGCTGTGTGCTCTCACACACTGCCTACCACCTGGGGCGTCGTATGTGTGCGTGTGCGTGCGGCAGGGATGTCCGTTTAAGGGTTACATGTATCAAGGGCGTGCTAACCCTGTTGCCAACGTACTTGTTGCACCGCAAGCGGCAGTGAAGGGTTGCATGCGGGTTACTGATATGTTGTGCGCTCGCATCGCACGGGGCTGCATGTGGGTATGTGCATGCCATGTGAGCATGTGGCACCGCGCATGTGCGAGCACACCAATTGTACACGCACCCTGGACCCTGACAGGCATCAGGTGTCGTTGATCCACAGTTGTACATGTGCTGCATGTTGGTGGATGCTTTGCCCGTGCTTGCGCTGCATGGAAGGCAGGCATGCGCTACAGCAAGCGCAGATC
>QAXH01001756.1:0-23576 GCA_004335635.1 Chloromonas sp. AAM2 | reverse complement strand
AAGTTCTGCTGGATGGATCAGCGGATTGGCCGCACGATATGGCTCTGGACGGTCCACATGACTGCACTGTTGGCAATGATACGTTGTGCTTCTGGTCCTGAACGCAGAGATGGAGGCTGAGTTTGACACCCTGCTGGCTGACACTCCACTGCCAGCAAACGTCAAGGCGTGCCTGAGCGCGCACAGAGAACAGTCACTGGCGAACTTAATCTCCAGTGGGGACGCCTTGCGGATTGCTAGCTTGCAGGGTCTGTCAAGCTTGATGCCCGAGCTCCATGCTGGAATTCTAAAAGCAGCGTTCCCTAGCAAACAAGGTAGTTTGTGGGGTTAGAACGTGGGGTTGATGGCTGTGTGACACCAGGCGACGGTCCATTGACATGGCGCCTGTCTGGGGTACGCTCGCAGCGCTTGCAGGGGGCTGCATGTGGGCTGGCTGCATGTGGGCTATGTTGTGCTTGCACGGGGCTGCATATGGGCTGCATGTGGGCCAACGGTATGTTGTGCGCTCGCAGCGGGTATGTTGTGGCATTTGTGCGCTCGCAGCGGGTATGTTGTGGCATTTGTGCGCTCGCAGCGGGTGCCAACGGTATGTTGTGCGCTCGCAGCGGGTATGTTGTGGCATTTGTGCGCTCGCAGCGGGTATGTTGTGGCATTTGTGCGCTCGCAGCGGGTATGTTGTGGCAGTTGTGCGCTCGCAGCGGGTACCCTCGACCCTGGGTCTAGAGGTGCACAGGATCAGGGATTGCCAGCACGTGTGCCACACCAGCATCACGTGCTGGTTTTGCATAAGGTTTGTATCGTGTGGCATGGCTGCTTGTGTGTTGCCTCATGTTGGACAAGAGCACGCATGCGCCCATCCATTGCGCACGCAGCACAGGCACGGTGCTGCAGAACAGTTATGCATGCCAGGCATACCGATATGTACACCGCCCATATGCACGGCAGACCCACGCACAGACGTAAGACGCATGCCCGGGCCTAATCCTGGCGTGTGCCATGCACGCTTTGTTTATTGCAGGCAAGGGGTCAGCGGGCAGCGGAGGAGCCGGAGGTAGCGGAGAAGGTGGGTAAGACGCGGGCATGGCATAAACACACAGGTCATGGTTGGGCATATGGATAGTATGCATGTAGGTGCATGTAACGTGCGATATGAGGGTGGACTGCACTGGGATATGGGGATGGCCGAGCTGGTGGAACAGTCATACTGTTGTGTGTGGGCCCTGTCTGGACTGAGGTTATGTGAGGTTATGTGGCAGGATCTTCTGGGCGTGTTGTCATAGCTCTGCCCTGCCCTTGCCTTGCTCCTGCAGTAGTGTACAACCTTGCCACCGCCGCCGAGGCCCTGTGCGTGATGTACAAGCAGAAAGTTATGGTGCAGGGCAGCGCCGGACAGAGACGCACTATGAACCCCGTCCCTGTTGACAGGGAAGGTCTCGTGAAGGACTTCGGCAAACACCTGGCCCTCATAGGCAAGTCAACACCTGTCGGCTAAGTCAGGTCCATGAGGCTGTCATGCCTTTCGTGCAGTTGACTGCAATGCCAGTTGCCTGCATCATGACGACTTCCAAGACCTGGTGCTTGGCCCTCAGCAGCATGCTGCGTTCCTGTGCATGCATGTTCCTGTGCAGGGTATGAGCAGGTGGTGGATGACGCCATCCTTATGCTGGCGCGCTTTTTGCGGAAGCACGAGCAGCCCTGGTCACCGACAGGCACGCAACTGTGCCGCTATGTGGGCGGCTCAGGTAGGTCTGGAAGTTGACATCTGCAGCTGTGGTTCTCATTGACGTGACTCTGCAAACCAAGGCAGCAGTGTGATTGGGGCCAGCTACCAGGTGATGTATGTCATGGGCCGCCAGGTGCACACGTCACGGGCCGCAGGGTCACAGCTTGACCCTGACATTTGCCCTGGCTGCGCAGTGCTGTATTCTGCTGCTGAAGCCCCTTGGCATACGTATGACAGCAGCAGCGTTGGAGTGTTGGATGTTGGGCGACACGGACTTGCTGCTGCTGCTGCCGCAGTGGTGGTGGTGGCTGTCGCTGGTGAAGTCCATTTATGCCATAGTGATATGTACCTGTACTGCATGTGTCCATGTGCAGGCACAGGCAAGATCACCGCGATCCAGGAGGTGTGGGAGCACATTCCGTCACGCATCGCTAGTGTGAGGGAAGAAGGGGGTCCGCTGTGGACAAAATTCCAGGCCCGGGGTGTGGAGCAGCTTGAGAAGCGGCTGGCTACTGCCTGGACAACACCCATAGGGCCACTGGTGTTTGGCATCGACTTCGCTACACATCCAGGTAGGCATACCTTGGCGGGAAATAGGTGTGGACGTTTACCTGCATTAGGCAGTGACATGTGCTGTTTAGGCCAGGTCGCCACGCACAAGACCAGGTTTTACCATTAGCTTGCTATGCTGAACAAGACGGCGTGAAGGAGGCAGCGCCTGTGGAAGTTTGAGGAGGTTGTTGGGACGCATAGACACACGGCTGGTGTGCAGATGCAGAGAGCCTTGCAGAGCTTGCACAACAGTTTGATTCAGGAGCCTGCCTGCCTGCATACAGAGCTATTGCCCGGTCTATAGGACGATTGGGTGGACGGAAACTGCTGACTGCGGGCCACACTGCAACAGCCAAGACTGCAGACCGCTGACCTGTGCAGTTGCCATGCCCAATCTTCAGACTGGAGGAGTGTCCAATGCTGGCAGCCTTGTGCAGCCATGTGCAGTCCATCTGTAGGCGTGTTGCACTCCAAGAGGCTGTGTGCACCTTGGCTCCTGTACAGGTCTGCAATCAAGAACCACACAAGAGCATAGGATTCTGCAACGGACATCGGATGCCTGGTACCGGTTGCTGCCGTGCGCTCGCAGTACCCAGACTACAGCATGTTCCTGGACAAGCTGCTCGAGGCAGACCCAGCGCTTTACGAGCAGCTGATCCCACAGCATGTGTGCGCATACGTGCAGCGGGCAGCAGGGCTGGAACTGGCAGACTCCAGCGTGGCAGTTTGGTATTTTGATCACGTGACCAGCGGTACAGGTCTGGACGACTGGTTCCGGCATCTGCTGACAGAATGTGTAGTGACCAGGCAGCGGATGTCCAAGCCAGATCCAGGCATGGAGCCCATGGGCTTGGACATGGTGCTCGTGTTTGCAGCTGCCAGCACGCAGGGCTCAGCCCTGAAACTGCTCCAGACCTCCTCGTCCAGATCAAAGGTATGGCGTCCGGGGCCAATTCATTCTCATGATGGTGACTCAGACTTCGCCATTGAAGCCTTGCCTAGGTGCAGAAACTGCACAAAATTGCATGGAGAATGATGGGCTCGTCAGTGACGGCACACGTATGAGCATTATGCCCGTCATGCTGCCCAGCCTTGAACACCCTTTCATCAGTTGCATGGGCTTGACTTCGTGACTTCATGCATGCCAGGTGAGCTGCAGGGTTTGCTGACTATCGTTGTATGCTGGCAATCACGGACTGCTCAGTGCAGATATATACTGCACCAGGCCCAGCATGACATGTGACAGCGAATGCTGACTGCAGGTCACGGCCAAGGCCAGGTCTCATAGCGGGCCGGGCGCACAGCATAACTTACACATCCATTAAAGCCCCAAATATGTCCTGCACTTGCATTTTGTGTGCAGGTGAGGGACATGCAGCTGCCCTGCTTTACAAGGGGGGCCGCTGTCCGGCTGATGGTGATGGATTTCATCCGTCGCCTGCCACTGGAGGGACAGCTGCTTGCAGTGCTGGGGCTTGAGAAGCAGCAGCTTAGGGAGGAGGTGCTAGACATCAACAGGGAGGTCAAGCTGCATGAAAGGGGGGAGGTGACATCGCTTGCCGCCCAGCTACTGCAGGCGTGCCCAGGCAGCATGGGCCAGATGCTCGAATTCCTGGGTACCAACCCCAGGGCCCTTGTCTTTGGCCTGGGTTTTATGTCTGGCAATACCGCTATCGGCAAGGACATGGATTTGTTCGTTGGTGAGTACCTGTAGACATTCGATCACGTCTCATCACCAGCGGACAGGCCTGTTGTCCGACCAGGGCATTTTCCTTGGCTTGACAGCTGATGCAATACGCACTTCTCAAACACATTCCATGGTATGTATCACAGCCCAAGTAATGTGCCGGTATATGCTGGGCAGGAACTTTGGGATGCTATTGAAAATGAAGGCTTTGGACAGGCCGGACAAGACCCCTACTAGTGTTCATGTGTTGGCACATCCATCATGCATGACGTGTCACTAAGCCATACCCTTAGGACCGTTGGCTGTTCCTGCGTGTCATGCAGGTGTCCTTGAAAAGTAGCGGTGTGCGTGGTTCCTACACAACCACGATCCTGCATCGATACTGCCCCGCCTAGCCAGAGCCTGCGCGCCCCAATGTGGATGGACAGGAAGCAACTGGTTCAGTGCCAGCAACGGCGACAGCATCAGCAGCTCCAGCAAGTCAGAGAGCTGGGCGGACATCTATGTGCAGCTTCTGGCGTACAGCATGACAGGGCGGCTGGTCAGACGCAACCAGCAACTACAGTCTAGTGATGGGACCATAACAGTCCAGCTGCATCAGCTGGAGTTTCAGAGTGTCATCCAGCTTCACAACGAGGACTGGCACAGAGGTGTGTGAGTCCAGCTACTTTCAGCTTGACAATCTGTTTACTGGCCACAACCCACCTTAACCCACACTTACATATAGTGGTAAAAGATAGCACACCTGGCCTGCAACCCTAACCCACACCTGCAACCATTACCTTGACAAGATACAAGCAGGAGATTACACAGATATTTTAGATCAGCCAGATTGGTCAGATTACCTTGGCCAGAAAGGTGCAGGAGTTAGCTCAGATTGTCCAGGTTGCTCAGTTGCCAGATTACATAGTCCAGGGACGAGCCGAAATGTTCTAGATATGGAGACATCTAAGTGGTATCTGAAGTCAATCTTCAGACAAAAGACTTTACTGTTGTTTAGTGCTGATCTAGCTTATCTACGTTAGTATTTAAGGTGCCAGTGGCCCTCTCAGACAATTGCCCTCGACTTTGTTCCTGCAGGTCATGCATATAAGCGGCCCATGCGTCAGTCCAACGGCAGCGTGGACCTGCCAACATCAGCCACAGCAGCAGAAGCTGCCGCCCTGGAGGCTGAGCAGGAAGGGCAGGAGCAGGAGGCAGCCATTGACCCAGATGAGCGTGACACCCTTCAGGTTGTGCTAGAGCCACTTGCCTTGATCGGCGCACAAATTTACTCAAAGCTGCCAGCAGATGAGTCAGGGGAGCCGTTGGTCCGTGTTGGCCTTCTCTCCAAGCTCGATGACGACTCCCGTGCTCGCGAGCAGAGAGATCTTATGCAGCTTGTGCAGCTGACACAGCTCTGGCGCCGCGTGTTCAACGAGGAGCAGTTGGCGCTGGGCACGTTGTTCAGGGCATTCCACAGCTCGGATCTGAAGGATGTCATCGTGCAGCTACCCAGCAGTGGGTACTCATCTCTGCCTTACGTGGAGGGGCAGAACATGACCGCCGGGGCCTGGCAGCAGATTGTGGGGGCCATACACGAGGGGAGTGAGGGCCAGTGGTACGGGCTGAGCGCAGGCAGTGACGCAGCGCCCGACGCCTGGCTGGTGCTGACGTTGGTCAACCCCGCGCCTGCAGGCCCCACTAAGATAGCCATCTGGACCCAGAGTAAGAAGCGTGAGGCCAAGGAGGCGGTGAATACAGATCAGGTCCTGCGAGAGGCGCGCAAGGTGCCAAGTCTCCCGTCAGCGCTGCTGGTGAAGCAGGTGCTGCTGTTCGTGTCCGACCAGCACTGGAGCAGCAGGGGGCCACAGAAACGTCCCACCCTCTGTCCGGAGAACGACGTGGAGATTGTGACAGTGCTCAGTGGCGAGCATCACTTCATGTACGGTGCTGGGGTGTGGGTCAAGAAGGACCTCTCGCCATTTGCACGGCTGCACAAGCGGCGGCGCCACTGAGCAGCTGCACGCGAGAACTGACCAGGGGAAGCTCGCGAGCGGACGCCATGTTGCTAACGCAACTGTCTGACCCCCTGGCAGCAGATAAGCTCAGGCAGCAAGACTGCCCGAGCAGCAAGCATGAGGCCCTAGCCAACGTGGGCATTCGCCTAGCAGGGTCCGCCATTGACCCAAAGACAGAGCAGCCAGTCATCTGCGCCGTGGGGGCAGCCTAGATGGAGTAAACCGCCCTCGCCATCCTGCACATTCAGCCGGCCACAGTCGTTTTAGCCATGCGAACAACATGGTCGCTCACCAGCAAGACCTTTGTCTTCACCTTCTGAGGGCAGCCTGGCATATTTGAGGCCAGCATGCCACCATACGGCCGCCCCCCGTGCGCCCCTCCCGATTGTGGACAAGGAAGTGGCAGTGTGGTGACAAGGACGCCACAGGCCGCACAACTACTTTACAGCAGCAGCACCCCTACCTTAACCCCTGTCTGCCAACTCACCAACCTCTTCTCAGTCACAGCACCCACGCAAGCAAACAAGCCCCAGAAGCAGGCAATGCAGACACGGCGTAAACTCTTGTCAGCCACACGTGTCAGCCAGCAGGCATTAGCAACAGGTCAGGGTGTGCACGCAGCAGCAAACCCTAAGCGGATGAAGGACTCCTGTTCCTGACCCCCCACACCCCACCAGCCGCAGCCCAGCACTGCCCTCACCAGCCTGGTGTTCCTAACCGCTGACGGGTACGTTCTCTACAGCAGCACATGGCAGAACGGCAACAGGGAGGCACAGTTTACCCGCAGCGGCCAGATCCCACATAGTGTTTGGTATGAAGGAGCCCTGCAACAGGAGGCCCCACATGGACATCATCGACAGCCAGCATGGCGATACTCTCCCAGGTCAGCAAACTGACCACTCAAGTGCAACAGCTCAGCAACCCCAAGGGCATTGGCATCCCTAGGGAGCAAGCAGGCATGCCGCCCCAAGTGTACCAGCTGGGGTTTGCGTACCGCTTGCCTCAGCATGGCGGACAGCAGGCACAAAGCAGAGGCCACAAGGCTGTGTCAACTAGAGGCACACAGCTAGGCGGCTGCAAGTAGCACGATGACCTCCATGCGGTGCGCAACAGCCTCAAATCGCTGCCGCCCCAAGGCGCATGTGCTGGTGACCAGATTAAGCCAGCCATGACAGCCACAATGAGCATCATCACAGCCGCACTGGGCAACGATGCTAGCCACCACACCATGTACAGCGGCAGCCAGCTGATGGTCATCAACCTTTGCCGCCCTCAAAGCAGCACGGCAGCCACGCCCGACAGGACCAGACAGCGGCCTAGCCCAAGCTGACCTCTGGCTCCTCGACCAGCCAAACCAGCCAAGCGAGCTTCCATTGCACTTGCCAGTCGTGTTCAGTTCTACAGTGGTGTTTCAAGCCAATAATCTCTCTGCTATCGCCATATGCAATCAGCTTCATATCTGCCCATGCAGTCAGTGCATTACACTTGCCATTCAGACAACTGCGGATTGACAACGCCCACGTCTGCTCAATGCCTTTCTCATGTCTGTCTCAATGCTCACACATTGCTATGCGATTTCGCCTACGCTGATGTAAATCTGGTCCGTCTGCCTAGCTGCTGTTTCCATATTGCCCTTGATAACTAGCCTGGCAACGCTTGCATTCAGCGTGTTCAAAACCTGCTGATTCAATTCAACTGTGTGTCAAGGGCTGGAAGAGTTGTGCGATTAAGAATGAATCGGCTGAGGTCGACGATACATAGCAATCCTAAGGCACTGATATTGCAAGGGCCCTCCATTCCCGAAAACTCGTCATAGAGGTCCCTAAAACTCGCCTAGAATCTGTGAACTGCATTCCCTCATCTCAATTCTTTGAGAGCTGACTCCACGTCAACTCCGCTGGCTGCCAGTCCGAACAGCAGCGTGAGCACTGTGGAGTTCCACACGCCATGGATGATGATGGGCGTCAACAGGTTGCGACTGCGGGCGAGGGAACAAGACCAGGCAGCACGTGCGTGTCGAGCAGCAGAGAGGTCTCACATGGTCTGACATGACAAGGACAGGTTCTGGTACACGTGGAGAGCAGAGACAGAAGGCGCATGCCAGATGTCCGTGAGCATAAGGAGGAGTTCAAGGTGCATCGGTGCATTGCAACACCCAGCTAGTTGCAGATCGGAATATCTCTCAAGCGCAAATGAGGCAGGCTAGAGTAGCAATTTGTGCAGAACAGTTCAGTTGCGGCCGCTTGCCCTTGTAAGTGAAACGAACTGGTGTACGCCAGTGCCGCACTCGCTTGCGCAAACCCGGCTTCCATGTCCCAGGTAAGAGCATGGTGCGGTCTCACCTCCTGACGTAGGAGAATCCCAGCAGGGCCCCAAGCGCCGCTAAGACGGGGAAGTCGCGGGGCGAGAGGTGCGCCGCGCCGAAGGCCAGGGAGCTGACGGCCACAGCCGCCCAGGTGGGCAGGCGCTTGGAGAGGGATGGGAGCAGGAAACCGCGGAACACTGCGGGCGGGCAGGCGAGGTGCCACAAGACGAGTCAGGGCAATCAGTTGCATGATGCTGCTATGCCTCATGCATGAGCTCTTCCTAGGTCTCCTGGCCTGGGCATTGGTCAGTACAGCCATGGTGGGTCTGGCGCATGCGTTTCTGAGAGTGCAGTAGGAGACAGAGTGAGCTTGACTGAAATGACCAGGCCACGGAAGGGGTCAAATAGTGGTGTATTACTCGAGCTTGACTTTAAAGACCAGGCCACACAGGGCGGAAAAAAAAAGAAGTTTGCCAGTTCTGGGACTGTCAATACCGCCAGGAACCAGTGTTGGTGATGTGTGTTGTGGGGGCAAAGTGTGATTAGGTATACTGTGGAGTTTGCAGATGTGTCACAGGTGTGTGTGTGTGTGTGTGTGTGTCTATCGCACACTGGGTGAACAGTGGATGTGAACAGTGTGTGTTGTGGTAGACGGCCTCAACCTCAACTTGCAGTTCCCGCCTCGGCTTCGGTCAACTTGACCCTGATGCCAGGTGTACTGCATTGAGTGAGTCCGCCTGGTGAGTAGTGACCGGGTCTGACGTCAATTTCTCAGCTTGGTGGATCTATGGGACAAAGGGTTCAAACGCCTGGGCTTGTCTAGCTTGACATGTGCTGGTTGCATGACTTTTGGCCGCTTGTGTGTTGGGCTGGGAATTCGTTTACCCAATTGTTGCAAAATGTAAGTTGCAGTTGTCCCTGGCTCGCCTTCCGCAGTCTATAGTCTATAATCCCAATATGGTCAGTCTTCGTGAACCACGTGACATGTACGGGTATCAATCACAACTTACTGATCACACGCCTTACTGAGGCAATTTCTTTTGTGTCCACGCACAACAGCGTGTCCCAGAAGTAGCACTACACCGTGTACCAAAAAGCCCTGTTCATTTGGTTGTGGACCAACACACAGACTCTTTATACACGCACACGCATGCGCAGCACAAAGTAGTTTCTATCAGTCAATAGATCAAGGCACACGAACAGTCACCACATGTACCCGCCAAGTTGTCCCAGCACTGGCAAACTTCTTTTTTTTGATGGGCTGTGTGCTACTCAACACTGGTAAAGTATTAGCAAGGGCAGGCGGGAAAACGTAGCAAAGCAAGTGTGACCATGTGTTTGCGTGTGGCCTCCATTGCCCACCTGTCTCCTCCAGTATGGGCGCGAGCACCCCCGTGACCATCAGCAGGGAAAGGTAGCTGGGAAGGTCGACCTGCATGTACAGGTGAGTGCACAGAGCATGCTGTGAGATGGCTGCATCAAATTGCGGCCCGGCATAATCTACGTCAGGGCTAGTTGGGGTCACAAAAATGCTTCACATGCGTCAGAGTGAGAGTCACGCTCGCGTGGGACCTGTCAAGTTGGGCAGGTGCTTGTGGAGTTTTTCCTTGGTTGACACTGCCTCTTCGCCCGACGGTCTATCCTGCTTTGAATGGGCATCGGTAAGTCCACACTTCTGCCGCCGCAGCACACGGAGATCGTTGCCACAGCTCATGCAGCACTTGAGCACATCCTGCCTTCATGCATACCTGCCATACGGTGCGGCATGGCAGTGCTGCACCGAGACAATATGTGTGGCATGGCCTAGCTTGCTATTTGAGTCTGACAGCACCACTGTATCCGACCAGAAGGAGTGGGGTGCGAGTGCAGCTATGAACAAAGGTTATTGACGCTGGCTGATTGATTGTGCTTGTGGAGTGCTGGCACAAGGAGAGAGAACAACTCCACTTCTGGCTTCACCATCTTTTCCTTTTTGTGCGTCCATTTCGTGGCGCTTCGCGGGGTGGGCTATGCGCGAGACCAGGCGGGTGAATGTGCTCTGTGGAGACCGGCCAATCAATTTGTCATTGCATACTGGTGGATGTAGCACAGGTGGGCCCTCTGAATCCGCTTTGCGGTTCTGCTAGGCTGATGTATTTCCCCCAATAAAACAAGCCCTGGTAACAGAAGGAAACGGGAAATCAGGGGTCAGCGAGCCCAGGTATGGCAAAGGGACCTTAGGACACATCGATGCCGCCAGCTGTCACCACCCAGGTGTCGGGTTCCACTCACGTCAATCATGCCCGCCACTCCGTCCACCGTCCCCTTGCCCCCCACGCTGTCGTCATAGCCCACCAGCGACACCAGGCTGGCCGTGAGGCCCACCACCAGGGGCGCGGCAATCACACCGGCAACGGCCCACGTGGCCCACCCATAGGGCGCGCGGAAGGGGGCCTGCGAAGCAAGGATACAGATGTCACGCAAGGTCAGGGAACAGCGGAACAGCAAGGCCATGTGCATGGAACAGCAAGGCCATGTGCATGGAACAGCAAGGCCACGTGCATGGAACAGCAAGGCCACGTGCATGGAACAGCAAGGCCATGTGCATGGAACAGCAAGGCCATGTGCTTGGAACAGCAGGCACTTGGGTTAGAGCATGACAACTCGTGAAGCTTCAAACGTATCCCACTGACAGCCACCAACGTCGTTCATGCAAACACAGACCCCCAGCTTTCTTGCAGTCCCTCTGTGAATTGCTTGATCTCTTGCTCCTCGTTGCCCTCGCCCCCCCACAGTGTGCTTGCTTAATATCTCCTGTTTTCCTGTTGCTCCATTTCCAGGCTGCTCCATTTCCCGGCTGCTCCATTTCCCGCTTACTCCATTTCCAATCAAGCTGGTTGAACAGGACCATCCCCCTGGGCACCTGTCCATCCCCTGACGCAGTGTATGCAGCATGCCTCACCTCATTCGAGTAGTTGAACAGCTGCTCTGCTCTGTCCTCTGGTGGCCCCCTCTCTTCCATTGCCTTGGCGGTCACTACCCTGATGACGGCCATGCCCACAACTGTCTCAACCGCCTGGCTGGCTAGAGTGAAGACTGCCTTGGACGGCCCCGGCAAGGAGGTCACATCCACTCCTGTGGAGCACATGGTGTCACGCATGCTGGGTGGGCAGTGGCACGTGACCAGCTGGGGCCTATCCCGCCATGGATAAGTTTGTGTGCTGGTCTGTATGTGTGCAGATGTGTGTGCAAATGTGTGTGTGTGTGTGTGTGTGTGTGTGTGTGTGTGCGTGTGCGTGCGTGTGCGTGTGTGTGTGGGCTCTGTGCTGTACGGCGCTGACAGACCAATGTGACACACAGGTTTTGGGTGTCAATGAGCACGTGCCAGGCTGGATGGTGCCACCCCCACCAGTGAGAAAGCCTACCTGCTATTTTGTACACGCCAGGCACTGCAATGATGCCCACAACAATGAACGAGAGGAACCAGAGAGAGATGCCTCCCACTGTGGTCCCCCATCCCCATGGGACGTCCCACTGGTACGACCATCTACGGCCATCTAACAATCCCCAGCCAGAATCCTCATCATCATCGTTTTCTGGAGGTCCTGATGCACTGCCTTGCTTTTGTCTCCCATTTTCGGCTGGTCTAGTGGCACTGCTGATGGCGATTGGTTGCTTGCCCCACAATGCTGCAGGTGCAGCTCTGGGATTGGGCTTCCGCTGCTGTAGGTGGTGTTGATGTGAATGAGGTCCAATCGCAGTATTCGTAGTGATATGGACCTGTGGCGCTGGCGAATTACGCGGTGCAGCGTTCGCAGGCCACACACGACTTGGGGCTGTGCATGTCCGCCTGTAATGAAATGCTGCCGATTGCCACACACGCAACCTTGGTATCCCCGAAGAAGCCGCGGATTGCTGTGCAGCACCGCTAACGCAATGTGGTAGCATAGGCGCCTGCATGACGTGACTAGAAAGATATCTGTACGCAACCTCACGAGCAAGTGCGCACAGAGCTCGTGCACGACTATGGCATCTGGATTTGCCTCACTTTGCCAACCTGTTGCAGCGGTTGTAGCGGTTGGAACGGCTATGCCGATTTTGGTCGATGTGCCAGCATTCTTTAGTCTTGTTGCAAAACAACATATAGCTCAGCACAAATCCTCTTCAGCGGGTCAGTCTGCCTACGTGTCAGCCATTACCTTATTTCTGGCTGATCAAGCCACAGACGCAGAGCCAGATTACGTTCCTCATAGTACATATTGCACTCATGCGCACTTCATGCAAAGTGGAGCAAACATTTAATTTTTGAAGCTGAGCCGGATCACCGGCCAACCGGCTTAAAAGCTTGCGTCTTGAAGATGGCCAATCAGACCAGCCTCTTTAGCTGGAACAACACTGGTGCGTGCTATGCGTGCCTTGCCATAGGGTTTCGCAGCGGCGGTCGCATCGGTCAAGCACCCAGCTGTGTCATCACCCAGCTATCTCGGTAGTGACACACACAGACTTTCGTTGCCTGAAGTTGTGCCAGCACGCAACGCACGCGCAAATGCAACTTGCAAACCCTCATGCACACCTTCCATCTGTTCCACAGGCAACTGGCAGGAGCAGGGCAGGCTACATCGGTACTGCGTGCTCGCCATCGCCAACGGTGCTCTGAAGGCTGGAACAGCAGCCAGCTCGTCCTTGCCCCCAGTGTCTGATGTCGCCTTGGATGCTTGCTGCACTCCGGGGTGCGTGTTGCACTGCCCTCACACCATCACACGCAGCGTGGCCGTGGCTGAAGGACAGGCATCAGGCTCAGATGGCTGCAGCTCACAGCCGCTCCAGGCACCGCCTGTGGCAAAACTTATGAAACTCTGCAAAGCACAGGTGCGGGTCACAGTCAGCCCAGTCCTGGAACACTTTCACTGGGAACATCCCTGAGATTGTTGTACTGTCAGTAGGCGCGTCCCAGGCCAAACAAGGCAAACACAAGCCTGCCAATTACAGCGATTGGCATTCATTCAGCGCACGTACGTTGAACAGAAGTTGGCGTAAGCATGAGTTGTGCATCGAGGCAACTAGCATGTGTCGCTTGGCCATGGACTCATGCACCTCTGCCTTCTCGCTGTGTCCTTGCTGTCTGTGCTCCTTACTACAACTTTTGTTCTTGCAAGTTTCACAAGCCTATCATTGCTGCCCCTTTGCCCTGTGTTGCTTCAGTCCACCCATCACCAGTGGGCAGTGGCCAAGAAGCTCCTGTCCCTGGGCTGTGTGCACCTCACCACGGCGCACAGCGAGTCGGACGCGTCGGGCAACCCGCTGCTCAGGGTCAGGGCGCAGATCGCCTTGCCACCAGAGGTGTGTGTTGAAAGTAGCTGCAAGTTGACCATCAACACAGGTCTTGGTACAGTGGTGTGTCCACAGCATTGTGTAATCTTGCCCCAGGTTCCTCCAGGTTACAGCACTTTGCGACGGCAGCAGAGTTGTTGGCCAGCAGCAGCAGCAACAGCAGGGCGTTCACAAGGAGCGTGGCAGCCACAAGCAGATTCTGATCAGCAGCAGCCGGTGCGGCCGGGGTGCTAGTCACAGCAGTGCTAATCAAAGTGGCGACAGCAGAGCAGCAGCCAAGAACATGGGCAGAATTCCATCACATCTCAAGCGCTATGCCCTCGCTACAGGAACGTTATAGGGACACACCAAGGGATAGGGGGCATATATATATAGGGGGCCTGCTGTAAGGGTTAGTGAGAGCTTGAAGCGCTAAACAGGTCTAGGTGCGTATTCCCTCCATACCATACTGCCTGCCCGCCCCGCCTGTCCTGCAGGCCTCCCACCTTGACCCATGCAGCTGCACGGGCTGCTCCGCCCTGGCCAACGCCCGGCCCGCCCTGGTCTCCCAGGCCATTGCCGCATGGCCGCCGCCTCCGCCCAAGCCCCCCGCAACCATCGGCCAGCCGCCGAGCAGTGCAATGGCTACGGAACGGATTGCCGGCCCCGCCGCACCGCCCATGGACACCTTCTCCACAGGTGCAAACCTTGAAGGGCTGAAGGGTGACGAAAATGTGGCGAGAATTGGCGAGAAACAGCCACGCAAGCATTCGCTCGGAAGACATGTCTATTGTGGATTGTTTTTCAGGGGCAAGCTGCAGCCTTGTGGCTGATTGATTCCGTACAAAGGGTACAGATCCCCAAACGGTTCGAAACTCTTCAACGTAGGCGTGTGCTTTGAGGTTTTACCAGATAACGGATGTGTCTCATCCCCGTGCGCATGCGATGCAAGTCTAAACACAAGTCGTGGGGTTGCTCTGATGGTGGTTGTGTTTCTCAGCCTGCCCTGACCTCGGCCACCATCCATGGGTTATAGTCTGGGTTAGGGCCAGGGCAGTTGATATTTCAACAAGTTCGTCCGTCTTTTTTCTGCTTTATTTACTTTTCTTTCTTTATCCTTCTTTCCTTACCTCGTTAACTGCTTTGTTTCATTCTTCCTCCACAGGCGTTTTGCAGCCTCTGAACGTGTTCACAGTGGAGTCTGCCTCGCAGCCGGTGGCGTTGGGCGCAGCGCCACACATGACTGGTGCAGTGGCAGGGGGGTCCAGCGGGGCCGGGGCGCAGGGCAGGGTGTATGCGGTGGAGCTGCTGCTGGAGCCGGCCAGGTGCGAGGCATGGCAACGGTAGTGGGATGGAGGAGCATCATCATTATCATCATCATTATCATACACCCCTGGGCACCCCTATTATCTACATCATGGCTTCAGTCGGCACCTGCATTGGGAAGGAGGATGTTAGGGCTGGCGCCGTTGTCAGAAAGGACGTTAGGACTGGTTAGGGGATTCGGAAGGATTGGGGCTGTAGAGGCTGTCAGGGGCTGGCTGACGGTATCATGCTTGCAAGTAGCCTGTCCATGAGCCACTCGACGGGTCAACCTTGAGGAGAGGGGTATGTTGGAGCCGCAGCATCGTGCATGCAGCTTGCCAAAGCTCACAGTGCTCTGTTTTGCACAGCTGCATGATACCATCGGAATTCAACCACACACGTGGGGTATCAACTGCCTGACTATCTTGAACCGTTTGAACGGCACTCGTTTGTCTGTGCAGTTTCTCTCTGCTGGCGAGTTCCTCGTCCTGCTGCGGCGTGGGCTGGGACCCCCTGCGCAACAGCCCCTGTGCAACCGTCACAGCAACCCTGCTACAGGTCAGTTATTACCATCACATAAGGTTAGGGATTCCAACTTTTTGCGTACTGTGGTCTCGCAGGCTGTGCTAACCAAATTGACGCATACACCACTAGTATTGCCGCCTACAACTCCTCCCTTGCCGAGCAATGTGTTTTGCTGGACAGCAAGCATGCAGCAAGCTGATGTTGCTTGACCTTTGAAGCGAGCGTTGAATGGGGGTTTGAATCTGGCATGCGCATTTCAGCACGTCCTTCCATGCTTGCTAGCATCTGGCCTCCGCCGTGCTGCACATGCCTTAACATGCACGTGCACATGCGTTCACATGCACGTGCATCTGACATGTCTTCTGGCCACAACCATGCACGTGCTGCACATGTCTTACCACAGGTGGCCCTGGCTCCAGATCTGGCGCTGTGTGAGCACGACATCAACCGTCTGGTGCAGCAACTACAGGTGCACAGTTGCAAGCCTTAGGAGCGCTGCTTGTTGTCGATTGACTTGCATTTGCATGTGCGTCCTGCATACGTGTGTTCTCTGTGAGCTGCCAGCCAAGTGCTGGAGAACTTTTATCCTTTCTTACTACGTCTGTCTGAGAGGTTGTAGCGTGCTTGTGCTTTGAGCTGAGAGTAGGGATACAAAAGGAGCTGAGATTCGAGTGTAGGATTGGTTGGCATATGGAGCACAATGACATGCTGCACCAACTTACTGCGGTATGTCCAAACCAGAGTACGGACACAAGACAATGCGCTACATCCTACTGATGATAGTGTGTGTATGGCCTGTGGTTGCCTGTGTCCCGCAGCCGCAAATCCTGAGCCGGCTGGTGCTGGAGGGCACTCAGCTGGCAGGCGCCGCTGGTCCGGGACCGGCTGAGCTGCTGCGGTTGCTGGCGGCAGCCTCAGGAGGCAGGCTGACAGTGGCAGAGCAGGTGGGGGGCTGGCAGCAAACAGGGCAATAAGAAATAACCTTACAACTACTGCCATGCAGAGTGGGCCCCACTCAATTCAATTATCGTTTGCTTTGTTTTGCAGGAAACCCCGGGCAGCCAAGTACCCATACAGCTCAACACCGTCCTGCCGGTAAGAGCAACCCCTGGGCTAGGAAGGCGATCCAGGGGGCCAGTCTAGGGGTCATTCCAGGGGCCAGCCTAGGGGCTGTGGCTCCTGTTCTTGTATGCGCACAATCTCGCTGTGGTTTGGCACTGAACGTTCCCAAAAAAAGCGGATCTTGTGAGCTTTCACATGAGGGGAGGGATTCCAACTCGTCCAACCTACAAGTCAAGGGGATTGCGACACACCTGGATAGTAATGGTGGTGGTCACCCCTCGGTCCACAGGGGGAAAAGAGGACGAGCAGAGAGCGATCCGGGCGTTATATAGCCGTGGATTTGACAGGTCACAAGCGTTACTCTCGCTCTGACGTCATGAGAGCTTACACTTGATATCGCCATGCACGTGGCTTCAGACGGCAGAGGCATGCAAAGTCCTCGCTGTAGTTTGGTACTGAACGTTCTTTAAAGGATTTTGTGAGCTTCCTCATCCAATCAGCAAGTGAAGCTAGACTTATCCTTATTGGTTCCGAGGCTGCGCGCGGCCCTGCCTATCTGGTGCCTTATTGATGTAAATACTACCTGAGTGACAGGTCACACGCGAGCGTTACAGTGGTCACACCTGTTCAAGCCATGTTCATATCTTGTTCAAGCCATGTAGAGCCGTTGGCTTAGAGACGCTGCGTCTGTACTGCACAGGGCATTGCCGCGCAGCTGCTCTGCCCGCCCCTGGACCCCTCCAGGCTCCTAGACGACCCCTCCCTGCTCACCTCCAGCCACGCCCTGCTCACAGCCCAAGCAGCACAGCAGCCGCCAGACGACGAAAACAATAAAGGTAAATCATCTGACTCGTATCCAAATGACAAGAAAAGATTTCAGGGATGGCCAATGCACACGGTATACGGATATGCCGTGTCGTGAAATCCAAGTGAAAATGCGGTGCATTGCCATGGCGCCCGCAGACGGGATAGCTGCGGCTGTTGCTGTGGCTGGGATGGCGCCGCAGGCTGCTGCCAGGCTGGCTGCTGGGGCCAGGGCCGGGGCTGGCGCCGGAGCGGGAGTGGAGGTTCCCGGCGCGGCAACGCTGGGCGGCGCCTCCTCCACGCGTCAGGGCCTCCCGGTGCTGTGGCTGCAGCCGTGGGAGGGGGTCGGGGTCAAGCCCTCCTGGCTCAGAGAGGACTACATGATGCTAGTCACGCTGGAAAAGTAAGGGAGCAGAGTGCGCCGTGCACTACTGTGACTGCACAGGCCCTTGTCAGCTATGTGTACCCTTGTTCAGCTATCCGTGGGCCGTGTGACCAGGCCGGTTGTGCCACTGAGCTGCACATCACACCCCTTGTCGCACCACTTGCAGCTATCCGCGCTGTGTTGGGCACAGTTGTGAGAGTAGTGCGCAGGACACAGCCAAGCCTGCTGGGGCTACATGGGCCGTACACTCGATTGCGCACCGCGCTCGCGCTTACCCGCAACCTGTGCGGTTGGTGTTTGCTGTTGTGTCGCACAGGTTTCGCAGCGACTGGACCTTTGAGGGTCTACCGCTTGGCTTTGAGCACCTCAATGATTACATCACTCGCTTCGAGGCGCAACGGACAGGGCTCAAGGTGCGACGTAAACAACGTGCCTTTGCTACACCTTTGTCGCACCTTCCCAACCGAGATTTGAATGACTGCTAGCTGGACTGTTCACCACCACAGGCAGCAGTCAATATGGTGCAGCGCTGTCTCATTGTCCCATTCCCACTGTCCCATTGTCCCATTGTCCCAGAATTGGCCCAGAATCTGTATGCTTCCTTCGCAGGGCTGGTCTGACACAGTGCGCCTGTTGGGCACGCCCGAGCTCTCCAAGCCCTCTGACTCCCAGCGCCAAATGGACGAGCTATCACGCATCATGCAGGGAACAGACAGAGTGACCCTCCGCAGGGATCCAGGGTCTGCGCTGGTGACAGACAAGAAGGTCACGTGGCCCACATGCGTCATAAGGGTGGGTGACAGACAAGAAGGTCACATGGCCCACATGCGTCATAAGGGTGGGTGGGCGGCAGGGTGCAGGCATGGGACATGGGGCATGGGGTTCAGACGGGCCGTTCACAATGGTGAGCTTGTCAGGTTTTGGCAGATGCGGGCATGTCCATAGCAGTAGCTGCCCCTAGTAGTAGGCAGGAGGGGTGCACCGTCTACTTGTAGTGCTCGTGCCAGTTGGTACGGCACTGCGACATGACCTATTGACAGTGCATTCACCGGCAGGCCCGGATCTGCTGTTTGGCGGTTCACACAGCAACTGGTTCGCCGCACAGGTTCTTGCAAAGCCCTGCTACAAAGCGTGACAGCAACGGTGCACCCACCACTTCATGCACACGGCAGCTGTGGACTAAACAGCATTAACAGCATTCATGGGGAAGTGATCCTTTGCCCTGTCTGCATCCCACTCATTACAGGTGTTTGATGCCCTCGCCTGCGCCGCTTGCACCCGCCCGCTGCCTGCCAGCCCCGCCACCACCGCCCCTGCCCCCGTTGCCTCCCTCGGCCATCTTGAGGTTGGTTCAGCGCTGTCGGAGCTGCTTCGGGTGTCCTGGCACTGCCTGCACCGATGGGAGCTGGACGAGGAGATGGCCAGGAAACTCAAGTGCATCATGGAGGTGCGCAGGCACTATCCGGCACCGTTTGCTTGGATCATTACATGGCATTTGTAGATTGGCCCAAACTGTCGTTTTGTAACCGCATTGGCCCTGTGACTGGACCTACCTTCCACCTCACACAACCCTTGGCGCTGGTTTTCTTAACGGGGACGGCTGCGGCTGACCGGCTGTTTATTAGATTGACGTTCTTGGTGATGCTAGTTGTTTGCTGACGGTCTCAACATGCCTTGGCCTGCTGAGCCTTCCAATGCACGCTGAGCTTGTTGATTGGGATGCCGTAGGCCGCGTCCCCTCGCCAAGTCTGTGTTCCTGACCCATGCACACGCAACCTGCTGTGGGTGTTTGTGCTAGTCTGCTACATGGCTGCAAACTGCTGCTTTGGTGCGCAGGGCGTCTCCCGCATCCTGTTGTGCTGCCACGTGCCCGGACCCATGCGTGCGGCACTGGCGCACCGGCTGGCACTGTGGAGAGCTAAGCTGTCAGAGTCACTGCTAAGGTAGGATGAATGTGTGGCCCAGACACAAACACAAATTAACGCACATACACTGCTAAGGTAAGGCTAAGGTAGGGCTAAGGTAGGGCTAAGGTAGGGCTAAGCTGTGGCCATCCTGTTGTGCCCAGTGGCTCACTGTGTTGGGATTCCTCTTGCCACACGTGGCTGGCCGAGTACGAGTGACTCATACCACACTCATGTGCTTTGCCTTACCTTACCCCTAGCACGACTACAAGTAATGACTGGCAGGCACGGGCCAACATTCAACGGCTGCTGAAAGGGTGCCAGCCTTAGACGGCAGGCCGCATTTTGCAGGCAACTGGCCAGACCCCCTGCCAATGCTGCAGCCCAACAATGAGCAGCAATTCCGTGCGCTGGCCATGTTCGCCGCTGCACAGGATCACTAACGTGGCGCGGGGGTACAACGCATACAGCAGCCCCACTGAGACGCTCAAGGCGATGATCGTGCTCACAAGGCAGATGATGCAGGTGCGGGGCGGGACATTCGGGCTGAAGGATGTTCAGTTTTGATGTGATTTGTTATTGATCAGTATGCAAGGGGACGTAGAGGGCGTCTGTCTCGAGGAAGCCTGCATTGCTTTGGCCCAGCATGCCTGCTTGTTCGCCTCACTCATTTTGTTTTGTTGCTCAGAGGAGGCCAGGGCGGTGCCTATCCCGTTCTGTGTCTCGCGGCGGCTGTCCTGATGCAGACAACGCATTATGAGAAGCAATGCCGCCATTAGGGAGCAAACTGTAGATGTAGATGATGACGTCAAATATAAACATATACATGCAGGTTGAAGCCGCCTCCCGTTTGGGTTGGGACGACCCGGGTCTCACCGCTGCCCTCACCGCCCGCGTGCCCACACCCACCAACACAGCACACAGCACAGCACACACAGCCCCTGGGGTAGTGGCGGTCAGTAGCGAGGGTGGTGCGGGCGTGTCTTTGCCGGAGCCGCTGTCCCTGTTGGATGTGCCGGGACGTCTGGCGTGGCTCGACAGAAACCACCTGCATGTGAGTTGACAGGAGGCCAGCAGCACAGGGTGACTCATGCTTAGAACCCAGATGCAGCTAAGTGCCAAGGCTTTTGCCACGGATGAGGGAGTGCCAGGACAGGGGAGCTTGGGAAGGAATGTTGCGGCTGCAGCACCATAGACCCACCTGCTATCCTTGCTGTGCTCATTTTTGTTACGTTGCATGGGCCAGATTTGCAAATGCAATGGCGACTTGAAAGGAGGCCGGCTCAGTTGGCAGGTTCATGCTTCCAACACGCTATTGCTCCTGACCTGGGGCAGTCGCACAGGCAGACTCATGGCGTGGGTGCCGCGTTCCATTTCCCAACCAAACCAAACCACCGACAAGGATTCGGGTGTGTCTGTGTGCCCTGCTTGGGCTCTTGGACCTCTCTGGTGAAGCCTGTCAGTCCTAGGCACTTGACATGTTGGCAACCCTAACCTTGCCCTACTCTCAACCATTTCTCTGCAGGACGAGTACGTTAGCCTGGCGTGTGCGGGTGGCGAGTGGGCGGCTGCTGTGCGCAAGCTGGTGCTCATGGGCAGCAAGCAGCACATAGCGCTGGCCACGCAACTGACTGTGGAGCTCGTCCAGTCACCGCAGGAGAAGTAAGCCGGGTCCAGTGTCACAGCAGTAATCAATATTGGGTTCACTGATCCATCACCAACTCTGCTACCGCTTCCCTGATGTGAAAACCATGTAATGTGGGGGATCACCACGTGATATGGGGGATCACCACGTGACTTGCGGCCATGCGTCTGGATACTCGCCTGTTAGAGTGAAACCGACAACAACCTGTTCGCGTGCTATGCATTGTGGTTGCAGGGCGGTGCTGGCCTGTGGTTTGATGGCCGCAGCCGTGCACCAGACCACCAAGGCCGTCAGCGGCTCCGCAGCACAAGACCAGGGCGCAGACGGCACAGGCAAGGACACGACTGAGTCCCCTCTGGCAGTCGCCCTGGCTGAAACCAAGGTGAAGGGGGAGGGGGGATGCTCGGGCTGTTCAATCGGGTATTGGGGCTCGGATGGCACCTTGAGGCTATGCCAGGTTGGGGCTGTTGGGTTGCAGATGGTTTAAATGGCACCTCCATGATTCGCTTCATCAGGTCGGTGGGAGTACAAGAGGATGTGTGCGTCGTTTTACACCATAAACGCTTTTTTCACGCTATCAGATGGAGCGATCAAGCCTCAGATGCGCATAGCACACAAACAGGGGTTCCCATCCCGCTGTGGCAAGCTCTTGTGCAAAGCCATCACCCATCATTTCCCAAAACCAGGCGCCAATTTCAGCTTATGTGTGGTGTACTTGCTCACAGGCCTCTCTCACAGCGCGGGAGTTCGAGGCCGCTCGACTGGAGCTGCTGGGCCGCATCGCCCCGCACCTGAACGACCAGGGCGTGCAGGTCAGTGTTCCGTTCCAACATCGGTCATCGTTTTCCATTGAGCAAATTCATTCAGAGGCAGGTAGGCTGTTGTAATGCTAAACAAATGCTGTAAAATTGCTGTATTTGGCAGCTGTTCTACTTTTTCTGTTCATGAGGATAGTCTTCAACGACCAGTGCTTGCAGGTAGGGTTTGAATGGCAGACGAATCACCTCACAGAAATACGCTTAGAAATCAACAATGAGTGTTCACCCTGGCAGCCTGCATGCCTTCAACTGCACGTTTGATTGCATTTACACAATGGCTGCCACACCAGCCTATCCATGGCTCTCCAACGCAACAGCTTCCCGTGTGCTCCCGCGGCTGGAAAGTCAGAGGTCTGGTCAATGCCCCTCTCGGCCACCCAAACGCATTATATACTTTGTTGTTGTATACTCAATGCATTACTTGTACGTTCAGGGCCTCCATGTGATTCTCTACGACACGCCTGCGGAGCCGAACCCTTTCAAAGACCCCACAGCCGCTAGCGAACAATCGGCGGGTACCGCCCTGGCCGCTGCGCTCATGGAGGCAGCACCAGAGCTTCCGGTAACCTTCATCACCAGCTGTGCATGTGCCATGTTCCTTTCAGCTGCGAGGACGTTGCTCAAACTAACGCCAACAGACGCAACCTACACAGCGGAGATGGATTCGTTGTCGACGGCTTCTGACGCCAAGAACCCGTGGCTGTCCACCATCCGGCAGGTTTTTCAGTTGCTCAAACTCTCCAGTGCGGGTGGCAGTGATGGGGGCTTGCCGCATGCAAGCCTTGCCATAGCAGGCACGTTGGGGGGATAGCTTGCCTTACTGTCATATGCAGTAATCACTGACATGCTGTGCTGTGTACGCACTGGTTGCGCAATCTTACATGCAGCTGTTTGCTTAGCATCTGCCCTGGGTTTCCATCCATGTGCACCTCCTCTTCAGCTGAGCCTGTGGCTGCACGCCAATGGCCTCGCAAAGTTCATGCTGCCTGGAGGTGATCGGCGCCAAACTGAGCAATACTACCCAAGCACATTATGAAAGGCAGTGAACCGCGCCACAGGTGGCGGTGTTACCATACCTCACTGCACTGCATCTGCCCGCTCACACACTGCATTCTCTTGCTGGCAGGCAACGATGACGTTGAGATGCGGGATGCGACCCACCCCGGCCCGCCACACCCTGCCGCACCTGAGGCAGGCACCAGTGGTGCTAATGGTACTACTGATGGTCCTGGGGCCAGCGCAGAGTCGAGCAAGGAGGACCTTGGAAGCACCCTCGTGCAAGCCGCACACCTGCTCATCAAACATAACCCACAGGTGATGGTGGTGGTGGTGACGTTGCACCAGCAGTCCCTTTGCAATGCGAAAATAATGATGTTTTACATGGGTGCTTGAGCCATCTTCTGTCCCACTTGATGCAAAAAGACACTCGCTTGCTCGCTTGCTCACTCACTCACTCACTCACTCACTCACTCACTCGATTTCTCACCCGCTCACTCACTCACACACTCGATTTCTCACCCGCTCACTCACTCACAGGAGGGCAAGCGGTTTGTCGAGCTTCTGGTTTCCAAC